>WEDG01004976.1:0-184043 GCA_017591395.1 Schistocephalus solidus | reverse complement strand
AGTTGAACTTTATTTGTTTCCTCGCATTTACAGGCAACTACGCGGTGACCTCATGCAAACCTACCGGATTATCAGAGCCCAAGTGTGTGCCCTAGAATTTGCTGATTTCTTCGAATTTGCTGAGACGGAATATCTGTGGGGTCATCCCTTTAATCTGCGGAGGAAATTGGTCCACACGGACGTCCATCGGAACGCCTTTTCGCTGAGGGTCGTTGGTGCATATAGTTGACTCCCTGATGAGGTGGTCCTTTGAGAAACTGTTGACACATTTAAATGCAAACTGGGAACTCATTTGCTGAGAACCTATTGTACATATAATTAAGCTTGTGTCAATAGTGGCAGCTTATGCCTGGCCCACACATATCGATGAGCTTACGTTTTCATTTGTCAGAGTTATTGCTGTAAATGTTTATTCTTTTATCATTTTTGAATTTGAATAGGGAGCTCAAGGTTGAAAGCCTAATTCCCTCCATAAAGTGACTTAACGATCACTTAAATTCCCGCTGGCCCTATCTTCGAGACATGGAGAAAGCTGCTAGGAAAAGATGAGGAAAATAAAAGGTTCATAGAATCAGTGTTAAGATAAATGTGCAGTGTTAGCTTGAATGCAGATAGACTAGTAAATGAAAATATTTTCAATTGGCAGGTTATTCCAAAGAAAGCCCTACCTATAAGCAAGAAATAGAGAATATGTACAGGTGGAGGATGCAGGAGAAGGTTTATTTAGTGCTGAATTTCTTAGTTTATAAGGAAGACGTACGGAGTTCATGACAGAAAACTTGGGGAGATTTGAGTTATAATTAAGTTGAAAAAGAAGACAAAAGCCTGCTTCCAGTTTCCCTTAACCGAATAAATTTTAGCTTCGTCAGCTGGTATCTGGTTGAATAGGAAGTATTTGAAAGAGTCGGATACAGGAGTTTTTTGTGAAATGACTTTGAAAGTTTTCAATTTTCAAATGGCTAGATTCATTCATTAAAACGAAGGAACGACAGCAAAATTCAAGCATGGGAAGCTCGAACAGACGATAGAGGCTTAATTTAATTACAGGAAGGTAGAAATTATAAGAAATAAAGCCGCAAATCTGAGCAGCTTTGGTCGTTATTCTATCGGAATGAGGCGAAAGATCTAATTTATTGGTGAAGCTTAAGCCCAAGTACATTCTGTCATAGCGCACCCTTTAATAATAACAGGTTGCAGCAGCCTTACAGGCCCAAAACACGTGAAAGCGACACTTATAATTTGAGAACTCCATTAGCCATGTGGAGCGCCATGCTGAAAGAGCGTCTAAGTTCAAATGCATTTGCTCTATGCATCATTCGGCCGTAGAGTTAAAAAAGGGAATACATGCATTTCAGGTCATCAGCATAAATATAAGATTGAGAATGTTTAAATATCGATGAAATATCCATGATGTAAAGTAAGAAAAACAAATGACCTAACACGGTACCTTGAAGGACACCACTAACAATCGTTGTAGTACTTGAGTATTAGGACACCACTAAAACGTTTTGCTTTCGATCACAAAGGTATGATCTAGTAAAGTCAGTAAGGAGACTACAAACTCATAAAGCCTCTAGTTAGGATAGATTTCGTCTATGGGGCACTTTATCGAATGCCTTACTACGATCAAAATAGATAATTAAAAGTTTCACGGTCGAGCAACTAATCCAATGCAACAATCTACACAAAATCCAGTTCTACTGCGGAAATATGCAAAGTCTCTTGAATATGGACTCATCCTGTGAGAATGTCAGTCCAGCTGCCTCAATTGAAGAAGGCAGCGACATAGTCGGCTTAAAACACACAAATTAACTAAAATGTTTATATACCAATGTCCAAAGCCTACTCCCTAAATTAGACGAGCTTAAGATATACGTGTGCCAAACTTCACCAGATATGATCTCCATAACTAAAACGTGGCTGGCCGCGAAGGTGGACGATCGTGAAGTTGCCATCCCCGGTTTTCAGTTATTCAGAAAGGATAGAACAGGACGTCATGGTGCGGGTGTGCTGACTTATGTCAGATATGGCCTGCTCACATCAGAAAAAAAGGAAAAACTCGCGTGCGAAACTGAAGCCATCTGGCTCACAATCAGAACGCCGGGGTCTCAAGCACTTGAGATCCTAATGGTCTACTGACCACCGAGAAGCAATCCGCAGTCAGATAGTAGACTGATAGATGATTTGAATCGTTTGCTAGTCGATCCGAAGTTATGATTATGGGCGAATTTAACGCTCTGAATATCGATTGGAATCTGAGCTCGGCACCAGGCTCGGAATTAAACTTTGATCGCCGCCTCCTAGAAGCTATACACAAACGCTTCTTAACTCAACACGTCCTGTCTCCGACCAGAATACGCGAGGAGCAACAAGCTTATTGTTTGGACCTTGTATTGACAAAGGCGCCTGACAGCGTAGATGTTGTGAACTGTCTATCCCCACTGGGCAAAGTGATCACGTATTCCTACAATGGGAATATTCAATCTTCTCTGTCCCCAATCAAAGCATCACAGTCAAACGCAACCTATGGCGTGGAGACTTTACCCAAATGAAAATTGATGTGCGCCATTTAGATTGGAATGAAACATTCACCGGGTGTATTCTTGAGGATTGGTTGCAATTTAAGGCCGTATTACAAGGACTTATCACCAACTACTGTCCTTATTCGAAAAAAAGATCACCAACAGGCCTCAGTGGCTAACGAACACACTGAAGAGTGAAGTAAACCGCAAGCGAAAGCTGTGGCAAACTTATCTCAGGGAAAAGACCGACGTATCGCTGACGAAGTACAAGACGCAGAGGAACATGGTAAAAGGCCTGGTTTATAAAGCCCGCCAAATTTTTGAGAGTAACTTGATAAACCGTGCAGCAGAAAACCCGAAGCTCTTCTACGACTACATTAGGCAATGCACTTGAAATAAAGACCCCATCCCTTTGTTAAAAACGGATGAAGGCGTCGAACTTTGCAAGGACGAGGAAAAGGCTAAGCATCTATCTGAGTTCTTTCAGTCGGTTTTTACGAGAGAAGCCAATCTAACCGCTGATAACTATAGTGTGGAAGAGATCCCGACAATTGACTCAGTGGTCATAACAGAACCTATTGTTCTGGAGGAACTACTGAAGCTGGACGAAACCAAATCGCCAAGTCCTGATGTAATACCGGCAAAGTAGTTGAAGGAGTTGGCCGTAGAGTTGGCAGAACCCTTGTGTCTACTCTCCCAAGCCTCCCTCACTGCAGGCAGATTGCCACCCGATTGGAAGACCACGTGGATTTCCCCGATACATAAAATTGGCAGCCGGGCTTCCGCAAATAACTTCAGGCCGGTAAGTCTCACCTCCATATGTTGCAAGATTATGGAGCGAATCATCAAACGTGAACTGATGCAGTTTCTGGAGCGGCATCATCTTCTCTCTGAAGCGCAGCCTGGATTCCGCAGAGGAAGGTTCTGTTTAACTAATTTGCTCTACTGTCTAGAACGATGGACCCAAGCGGTCGATGAAGGAAATGTAGTGCACGCAGTGTACATAGACTTCAAGAAGGCCTTTGATAGCGTGCCTCAACAACGTCTCCTATACAAACTCAACCGTATTGGGGTAAGGGGCAAGCTTTTGAAGTAGATCAAAAACTTCTTGATTGGGTGATCTCAGATTGTCCGTCTTGGCGATCAACAATCGGTGGAGGTGGCGGTTGAGAGTGGGGTTCCTCAGGGCTCCGTCCTTGGCCCTATCCTCTTCCTTATATACGTTGATGACTGCGTAACTGGCTTGTACTGAGACACCGCCGTGTTTGCTGACGACATGAAGCTTTGGTAGGTCATCCACAGCGCAGCTGATGACGAAAATCCACAGGCGAACTTGCATTGACTCGAGGAATGGTCGCAGAACTGGCTCCTCCCATTCAATATTACCAAGTGCAATATTCTGCGTTTCGGCAGAGCCAGCTCCGGGCACCAGATAATTTACTATTTGGACGACACACCGCTACCAGAAGTAGAGGCTCAGAAAGATCTAGGAGTATGGATCACGCCCACACTGAAGCCATCGTTCCATTGCTCAAAAGAAGCAAAATCTGCCATGTCAAGCTTTTATCTAATTAAGCGAGCGTTTGCAAAATTCGACAAAGAGTGCTTTAATAAGGTCTTCGGGATGTTCGTGCGACCACAATTGGAATTTGCCATACAAGCCTGGAGACCGTGGTCTGTCAAAGATCACAACATCCCTTGAGAAGGTCCAAAGACGTGCAACCAAGCTTGTTCAAGGTCAAAGCTGGCTGCCTTACGAGACACGATTGTCTCATCTTGATCTGTTTCCTCTGGTCTATAGACAGCTACGCGGCGACCTTATACAAGCCTTTCGAATGCTGTGGCGTCAGGATTGTTGCCTTGCATCTGGTGACTTCTTTGAGCTGGCCACTACCACTACTTTGTGAGGACATCCCATTTAACTACGTGTGACAGTTGCAAGACTCGGCACAAGAAGGTTCTCATTCTCCAACAGAGTGATTAAGGCCTGGAATGCTCTGCCTGCCGACATAATCATGTCCCCATCCGTTGACACTTTTAAGCGGAAGTTTGACCAGTACAGCCATAAGTACCACCACGACACCCGAACTTAACACATTCCCTGAAACATATTCCCATCCACAATTTTCGCGTCATATAACATACTACTTACTATATTTGAGTAACATTATTTTATAATTGTTTGTCTGATGCCCTGCAGTGTGTCGGGGAGATAACCCTTTGTCCATCGTCCAACGGAACTCTCCATTCTAGGCTACGCTTACATTCGAATGATCGACGCGAGGGCCGTGGCGGAGGAAGCTGTATCTATGTTAGGCAACCACTTACATTTTTTCCATTGGACTATCGCCAATTTACCGCGGTAGAGGAGAGCTGTTGGCTCCGAGTAGATCTAAAAGATAACTACTCTTTACTCGTTGGTAGTGTTTATCGCCCACCCAATGCCAGCGAGGATTACGATCTTTGTCTCTCGCTGGCATTTCACGCTGCAGCTGACTTAAATCTGAAGTACTGCTTGATTGCAGGTGACTTCAATCTTCCTGAAGTTCACTGGTTTCCAACTTCCGGTCCTGCAAAGTTCGAAGACCTACTTGAGGCCATAGATATAGGCATGTGGGACCAGGTAGTTGATTTTCCCACCCGAGGATCAAACATACTTGATATTATTTTTGTAGAGGTTGTCAGCCATCGTCTGTGTCACCTTTAGATCCACTTGGGAATTCTGATCATACTATAGTTCTTTCTACACTAGAACTAGAGGCTGCCGAAACGTTTTCCAAAAATATAGCTTTTTCCGTGATTTCAGATCAGCAAATATGAGGGAATTGCTAACACACCTAAATTCCCACTACTGGACTAACTTCTTTGTATGTTCGGATGTGAATGTTTGTACTGATACTTTTTACAAAGTTCTATGTCCACTCATTTCTCGTTTTATTCCCCGTAAGAAAAATAATTAATGTCAAGGATGAAGTCTACCTCCCTTTATCATTCCGCCGTAGACTGCGTAGACTCTCCCGTCGTTTTCATCTACAAAACGACACCTCCGTCCTGCCCTTGATCCAGCAAATCTTTGAAGAGGCTAAGAGGCTGCCTGACGAAAAACGACAAACCGATGAGGTTAACTTTGCCTAAAACCCTTCGTTAAATGTTCGAAGCTCTTTTTGCGCACAGTTAAAGCGCAGAGAAAAACGCAGCACCCCGTACTTCGAGACGCCTTAGGAAACCCAATAGCTGACGCTAAGTTGACAGCTGATAGCTTCAATGCTTTCTTGTCTAGAACGTTTAGTGAACATACTGTCGCCCCCTTTCCTAACATCCGGGTATGGACAGGTAACGTCCTCGAAACCATAACTTTTACCCTCTGGGACGTGACCGTAGCCATTTTGCGTTTTCGTCAATCATACAGTCCAGGACCAGATGGCGTCCCGGTCAGCGTTTTAAAGGCGGATGCAAACGATATTTTTCCGTCCCTTTTGTATAAGATATTTAATCTTGCTCTTGAAAGTGAACCTTTCCCTATTTTATGGAAGTAATAGCACATACTGCCTATTCCGAAACACGGCCGATCTACGTCATTTGACGACTTTAGGCCGATAAATACACAACCAGCAGTCTCGAAAATCTTCGAGACCTTGATCAAAGACAATATGATGTGTCACCTAAGAGAAAATAACCTACTTAATGCGGCTCAGCATGGTTTTCTCGAAAAAAGGTCTTGTGACACTTGCCAGCTCTCTTTCGTCGATCATGTGCTACAATCTAGAGAAAGCGGTTTTGCAATCTACACCGTTTACTTCGATTTTACTAAGGCTTTTGATCGTGTTGACCATGATCTCCTACTGCTGAAACTTGCCTCCTTCAGCATAGGTAACAAGCTTCTGAACTTAATATTTTCCTATTTGAATGCTCGCGCACAACGGGTTAAAATTTCTGATGTTATCTCCAACCCCACGCATGTGAGGAGCGTGCTCGGCCCGCTTCTATTTTGCCTCTTTGTCAACGATGTTCCTAATTGTTTTCAGTATGGTAGGCCCTTTCTGTATGCTGACGATTTAAAAGTTGCCTATCTATATAACCGATTGATCGCAACATCGTGCTTGAGCTCTTAAAAACGGATCTTCAGGCCTTCGCTCAGTGGTGTCGCACATGGCGCCTCTCACTTTCTTGGCAAAAGTGCTCCGTTATGGTTATTGGCGACAACCATCAGCCCCATCTAAGCATAGACGGTCACGATCTAAACGTGCCCGGAGTTATAAAGGATCTGGGCATATCATACTCTAGTAGTCTTAATCTGTCAGAGCACTGCGCC
This sequence comes from Schistocephalus solidus, assembly GCA_017591395.1. Classification (NCBI taxonomy): domain Eukaryota; kingdom Metazoa; phylum Platyhelminthes; class Cestoda; order Diphyllobothriidea; family Diphyllobothriidae; genus Schistocephalus; species Schistocephalus solidus. Next base: position 177,209 of record WEDG01004976.1, on the reverse strand, counting down.
CTGATTGTCTCGAAAGCACGCTAAACTACTGGGTTTATTCTCAGAAATTTTAAAACTGTCAAAATTAGAATCAGCCTCTATAAAATGTATGTCAGGCCTAGTCTGGAATACTGCTCGTTTCTATTTAGTCTTCTGCACGCTAGTGAACGAAAGAAGATAGAATCAGTCCAGCACTTCTTTACAAAAAGAGTTTTCAATTCGGATCACCGAAACCTGTCCTTCCAACAACGCTGTGAGCTTACAAGCCTTGACCCGCTATGGCTTCGTAGATTACAGAAGGGACTATTTTTACTGTTTAAACTACTAAACAGTCGTACATTTAACCCACTTACATCTCTGAGGCACCTCGACCACTCTCGGCGCACCAGTCATCGAGATATATTTTTATTTCTTCCTTTGGCACGCACAGTTAGATACTGACAGTTTTTTTCGGTATACGCTATAGCAATCTGGAATAAGCTACCTAGAAGTATTAAAATTCAGCAAAGCTATGCCTTGTTTACGCGAACTGTCACTAGTTTTCTACATTCAGGACACCTACCAAATCTTTTGGGTGCTGACTCTGTTGAAGCTCTCTTCCGTTCTGATGGCGTTCACGGACTCTGAATCCTGTGCCGGTCTTCATGCTGAGGGGAAAAATTACTGGCTCTGCAGACCTCAATCGGCTTATTTCTCAGTCAACAGCGAACAGCCGCTCGCCGACATACCTGCTGGTGCAGAATACCGGATCCGTAACACTGAATGGAGAGGTTCTTCACCGGGCACCTGTGTTAACGCGTCCCTGTCCAGAACTTTAATTACTCAATAAGCTGCAGTTTTTTTCTCCTGAAAACACATGAAATATATATATATATATATATATATATATATATATATGCTATATATATATATATATAAATGTTCCTTTAGCAGATCGGTGGAGCCACACACTATCATCATATTCCCGATCGCAACCGACAAAGCAACGAGCCCGTGGCTCAATGGTAGAGCGTTCGACTCAAATACCAAAGGTCGCGGGTTCGAATCCCAGGTGTTCCACACTTGGGATTGGGTATGTCTGGCTGATGACGGCTAATAAGCCAGAAATGGCCATTCCGGTCTCCCTTGTCTTTGTCGGTTCCACATTATCAACATATGCTACACGTCGCTATGCGACTGCCTGTGAGTACTCTAGTCTGAGTTCCAGGGCACAACGGAACATAAATGTTCCTTAAGCAGATCGGTGAGCCACACACTATCATATATATATATATATATTGACCTTGCCTGTAAACTGGCAATAAATAAATAAAATAAAATAAAATATGTCAGCCTTTTTTAATTTACAGTTTCATTGACATCAATAGGGAGCTCAAAGGCTTCACCTATATTTCCCTTAATACAACTGAACTGAACTGAACTGAACTAAAACAGATAGATGATCATTTCGATGAGAGGTTAGTAGATTTAGAGAAGACATGCGGCAGGTTTCCCAAGAGCGGTCCGGTAAAAATCCATAATGGGTGGAGTTCAGAATTGGATTACTTATGCAAAAATCTGTAATTTTTGCCATTTGTTTTTAAAAAGAGTTTAGCAAGAGATGGCGTTTTATGAACACAGCGATGATTATGAATGTCAGAGCGGGAACCAGATTTAAAAACTAGAATTAATATAAAAGTTTTCAAATAATCTGGGAAGAAACCGTTTTCGAGAAATACTGAGAATAATTTGCTCAGTAAAGTTGGAAAATCTCTTAAATATTTAATAAGTCAGTTTGGCATATTATCAGTTCCAACCGAATGTAAATTTTTAAGGCGAGCTATTTCTTTTTGAATACTTAAAGGCGAGAATTTAATGGTTGTTAAATGTTAATTTGAATTTGAAATCAGAGGAATAGAGGGAGTGAGGCTAGTTTCAATAGTAAATAGGTTGGTAAAAAATGAATTTGAAAAATTCTGCTTTGCAAAAATCCTCTTTAACAAAATTTTTGGTACAGTCAATTAAAGGCGGAGTGACATTCAGACGCTTAGCCTACGACCGAACATGGAAGACTTCAGCAGCAGATTTGGATGAATTGGCATCACTTAGTGCCCGAGACTCCATATTTCTATCTCACGCGAGCCTGGTTTTCAAGGCGAATTCAAATATTTGTGCTATCCTTAAGTGAACTGACAAAAAGCTTTGAGACGGATTGTTATTTTGCTTTCGAAATTTTTATTTATATTTTGGAGAAAATGTGTAACATTAGAAGATACTATAATTGAATTACAAAATCTTAAGCGGGATAAAAGCCTGGATTTTTTTCTGTAAGGCTCATGGAAAAAGCTGTATCGTGATTGAAAATATGCTATGCCAATCTAGCGTGCTTACGAAATAATTTACTTATTCATGTTTTGTGATAGCAAAATCGAAGGTTTTGTATTTTAACTCAGGTTTTGAAGAAAGGGAAACTGGAAAACTACAGGGAATTGGTGCGTGCTCACTTCATTAAAAGAGGGTGGACATCATTTGTAAAAATTAAATCTAAAATGCTGTCATTTCTAGTCAACACACTACTCAGTTGGGAGATGTTCGAAAATTTAATAGTATCAACCAACTTCTGAAGTTTGGCGGAGAGGAATTTGCCTGCCAGGCAATGTATGGCAGATTAAAATCGCTCTATGGAACCCCACTCTCGACCGCAGCAGAACTTGACCTCACTTGACTGATGCACACAACCTGGCACTAACCCATGAGGAAGTTTTCGATCCAGTTGTGAAAGAAATCTCTGATTCCCATTCTTTCTAGCTTCTACAACAGGCTCTTGTCTGGCAAAGTGTCGAAGACCTTTTGAGAGCCAATGAAAGCGGTGACCCACGTGACTAACTTTCAGGACTTTGGTCCAACTCTGGAGAAATTGCAGCAAATTTTTTGTGCAGGATCTTCCTTTTCAAAATCCGTGTTGACAGTTTGATAAAAAATTATAAGCCTTTAGGATTTGCAATAAATCCCTCTTGATGAATCGTTCCGCACCTCTGTCAGTGCTCTTTCAAAAATCATTTGACTCCGGAACACTTCCTATCGATTGGAAGCTGGCACATATAACTCCGTTGTACAAAAGCGGAGGCCGGGCTTCAGTGGCAAACAACAGGCGCAAAAGCTTGACATGCATCCTTGGCAAGGTTATGGAAAGGATAATCAAAAACGAATTTGTGAAACTCCTAGGGACACGTAATTTGTTATCAAATTGTCAACACGTGTTCAGAAAAGGAAGCTCCTGCAAAACAACTCTGCTGAAATATCTCCAGAGGTGGACCCAAGCACTTGAAAATAGACACGCGGTTCACATCGCCTTCATTGACTTTCAAAAGGCCTTCGACACTGTGCCGCATCAGACACTGTTATACAAGCTAGAGATAATTGGAATCAGAGAAAACACCCTCAAGTGGATTGAAAATGTCCTTGTGGGTCGGCGCCAGGTTTTGTGCATCGGCCAAGAGAGGTCAAGTTATATTGCGGTCGAGAGCGAGGTTCCTAAGGTTTCAGTAATAGGACCAATACTGTTCTTTATATAAGTGGACGATTGTGTCAGGGATCTGCACTATGAAGCCGCAATGTTTGCCGACTACATTAAAATCTGGAATGTTATCCAGAGCCAAACCGACGCAGATAAACTGAAGATCAAATTAAATTCGGTCGGAGGCGTGGTCGAATCATTGGCTTTTGCTGTTCAACGTCGATAAGTGTACAATACTTCGCTTAGGCAACCCATCCTGATCGGCTGACAGTAGAAGTTAATTTCTCAATGGTAAAGCCTAACAAGACGTGGAAACCCAAAAGTACTTTGGTGTGCTGACGATCACAACCTTAAATCCGTCCTCGCACTGCTCGAGATTGGCGAAGAGCGCAATGGCTGTGTTGCATGCAATCAGAAGAACACTTATTTTGCCGCATTTAAGCATATGCGGTACAAGCCTGGAGACCCTGGACAGCTTAAGATAAGCATTGCCTCGAAAGAGTACAGAGGAGAGCCACCGAAACGGTTAGGGATCAAAGCACCTTGCCATATGCAAACTGCTTTAAATAATCTAAAGCTGTTCCACGTGAGTAAAAGGCAAATGTTTAGTGATCCCCCGCAGACATTTAACGTTGTAAAATGATTTGAATTGCGGCCTGGAATCCTCACACTTCTTTGAATTTGCTGCCAAGACTCATCTCCGAGGTCACCCATTGAAACTGCGCGTCAAGCAGGCAATTATGGATGTTCACAAGTTCTTTATTTCTGTCAGAGTGCTCAAAGCATGGAATCACCACCCTGTAGACGTTGTGATGTCCCCATTACTGGAAAGCTGTTAAAGGAAACTTGACAGATTTATGTTCCAAAACGAGCCGGTGCGCTGAAGAATTTATCTTAACCATCGAGACTCACGCAGCCCTTGTTATATTTTATGATCGCCTCCGAACTATTGCATTCAACATGGTTTCTCTGTATACTGCATTTAATTTCACGTTGGAAATAGGGTTCTCAAAGGCCCATGCCAATTGCCCTCAATAAATTTATGTGAAATGAATTGAGTTTCCATAAAATTGCTGACGATGCATATCAAGCTTATGGGCCTGTATGGCACTATCACATGAGTATCGGTTTGAAATTCAACATGTGCGTGATAATTTGTAAAATTTGGTCTGAATTTGAGGGAAGCCAAAAACATTTGCGAACATTAATCGATAACACGAAATGTTTGATTTACTGAGCTGCAAAATTAGCGGACAGACTGGATGGAGCGGGTTATGCATTATCCTTGTTAGTGGTTGTTGGTTCTTTTCATATTTGTCTTTTGCCAGTTAGATGCAACCAATCCGTTCTTTCCTTGGAAAAAATGTCACAAATTTTACGGTGTCCTCGAATTCTGTGGAATGGAAATGGAAGAGACCCTCACCTTGTTATTTCGAGGTCAAATGGTCAAAAAGTACTCTTTGGCGTTTTAACTTGTTGTGACTTTAGATGTTCGGATTGACTTGGACAAAGTGATATCAGTCAAGAAAGTCGGGTTTGAGAGCTGCTGTGGTCTTTTTGGACTTTGGTTTCCACAATCACAATCGGGATTCAGCATTTATTCTGTCTACCACTTAGGCTCCTCTCGATGGGGCATCGAGCAATGGATAGCCACATGTTCCTCCGCAGACGCTGATAATTATATCCGGAATATCCAGTTTTATATTCGATTACAGTGTAAGTATGTACTTCATTATTCTTGTAACTTGGAAGCGTTTTCATGTCCTTGCAGGGTTTCATTGCAGTGCACTATGTACTGCCTATCTCGGTTCTCCTCTGAGAATGAAGGGTTAGCCTTCAAGTGCTCCTTATTAAATTTAACGTTATGGCACTACCACTTAGTTACAATCTGAGTACCCTTCATGTTATTTTAAATCCTAATTTTTCTACGTAGACTAGGGGTGCGGTGGCACGCTTAGGTGTCGCCTCAGTAACTTGCACCTGATCCGTCTTAACACTGAGCCCAGGTAAGAGAGAAGGAGTGCGTTTGATAGCTACTGCGCGAGTCTCATATAATTCTAAACTTATTCACGTGAGTCATTGTCCCTGTCCCTTCCCGACTGTGGGGCACATTGTCGGCAACAACGCTTGAAAGGTCATGTTTTGTCTAGTTGCAATTTTTTGCAGTCCAGCTTTACTATCTACAACATGGTTTATTTTTAATATACATACTTAAAGGCTGATCTTTGTTTGGCACTTCCTTATCGTTAGTCCTTCAGTCAAAGGGGTCGTGCATCCCTGTTAGATTGTTCGACCCACTGAGCAACGATCGTACGCTCGAATTCCAAGTGCCATAAACTTGGCGTTAGAAATGACGAGCAAATGGTGGTAAATGAGCTAGAACTGGCCATTCAAGTCTTTTGTTTTTATCGGTGCGACCCTCAGCATACATATTGAAAGGTGCTCATCCCAAGGCATAAGCTGAGGTATAGTACATTCTTTGGAATAAGGAACGCTATTGAGTAAATGTTTACACTTTCTGCCTAAATGTTCGTCAGACAGAGCAAAAGAACGTTTTAAAGAGTAAGCCGCCACCATGTTTGTAATTCTGGTCTGGTTTTCTCTTGCCTCTCATTCATCCCTGAGTTTTTTTACGTTGCATCCAACTCGATATGCTGACAGATGTATGATACCCCTGAATCCGTGGTTCCGAGGAAATCAGCCTTTCTTGAAGGGATAGACACCGACAGTGCAAGCGTTTTCTCAAGTTGAATCATGCCCGGTGTCCGGGTTGTATAAGACTACTTCGGGCGGGTGTTCTTGCATGTTCTGCCCATTGATTTTCGTGAATGCGTGCACCGCTATGAACTAAATCGCAGATACCACAAGGCATCTTGTAGACCGCTTTCTTCTTATCTACCCAGCCAACCTTATTCTTACGGTTCACATGCTGAGTGCATAATGTGGTGACCGGTTTGTCCACTTCTTGCATTTGATCCTTCTTGAGGTGTCTTTCAACGAGTTCAGGTACTTTGTGCAACGAGGGATGCATGAAGTATTTGGCTTGGCGCATGGTTAAAAGTGCCCGATCCCGTTTCTTTTACACTTGCTGTCTATTATATTGGTGTAAAAAACCTTTGGATTACCCATTCTGAAAAAATGCACGCCGTCGCCGAAAAAAAGGTTCGGCTCTACTAAGCAGACGGTTAACCGCACTCCATTTTTAAGATTGAGTGGTTGCTCTTGTGGTTCAGAATAACTTTCGCGTAAGTTTATTCATTACAGTGATATTGGTAATATTCCGTCATTACTTCTCTGTAGGGGAACATCCTGAAATGTGGCTCTTTTTCCAACTTCCTTTTCCAGTTTACATTTAGTCTCTGAGATTTTGGAGTTGGTGCATTCCAGAAAGTTCCCAGCTTATCCTTTTTACGTATCAAAAGTCTCTTCTAAATATGATAGCCAGTAACATAAGATTCATAGCCTTTAGTTTTTGTATTATGTTATCTTGTCGAGAAAACCAGAGATGATTGACCCAACAGGCGTGCGTTTCTGTTATTAATAATCTCTTTGGTTGATTGAAAATTTTGTTTCTTAACAAGTGCAGGATATCACGTAAAACATATATAAAGAAATCTGTGTCGTAGGATTAAACAAATTCGTCTGTGCATTTTTTTAAAAAAAGGAGTGAACATAGAGCAAGAGACGGCATCAAAGGTGGCCATTACCTCATCAGCAGAAATGCTGACTCCTTAGTTTTATTAGAAACTCGGTAGATTTCTCAATAAAAGTTTCCCAATTCGTCCTTAAATGATGCGTCTTGTGGAATATCCATATGAAAAGTTTGTAGTTTGATGCATCGATGAACGGTACTATCGGTCGCAGTTGGACTTTAGTTTTGTGGACTTCAGACTGTCCATATATCTTAACAATTTCGCAATATCGGCTGACATTTGCCTTTTCCGTTTAGAACGTTTCAGCGCTTTATCAATAGATTAAATATGTTCTTTTTTATGTTTTCTAGGAAGTGATTTATTGTTTTGATGTGTCTTCTAACAGCGATCGTACCTTCTAATTTTTGCCTATATTTTTAAAACTCACAGTTGATCTTCCTTTGCGCGTGGGGAGATTGATAATATTTTTGTCAGTTCTCACGGTCATTAATGCTTTCCGTTCCGTGTACTGAAAAAAATGATTTCGTTAGTTTACGTACCGCAGAATAGGTAACTGCGCTATCTTTTTAAAAGTGACACCTTGATGTAGGGTGGAGTCTGGTTTGCATGGGCACGTAAGGAGATATTTTTGCCTGTTTAAAACAGTCTTCATAAGAAAGCGTTAGTGGTTTGACGTTAAAGCTTTCGGCATTACTGGAGTCTGTCGTCCACTCAGCAGATGATTTGACTCCTCAATAATTGAGACTTCCGGGCTGCATGTCTCGGACGTACGTACGCATGTACGTCCGCTTCGGTTCCGTTTTGTGTGTGTGTGTGTGCACTTCGGTAAACAATCGCTGACCCCTGAGATCTGTTATTTTTGCTGGATGTAAACGTCTGGGATGCAACCACACCCCGCGTTTTGTGTGTGTCTAAGCGTGGAATATCTAGTCACACTTAATTTTAAACTCAACATTTTTGTGTTTGTCCACATTCCCGGGTTATCCACTTTTTATGGATGACGATGAGCTGTATTTTTCTTTTAACTGTGAAACGATATTTTTAAGCTACATTCATTCGCCTGCGCGCTATTTGTGTTGTTGCACATTTATAATGGTCCGTTTATTGATACTGGTTCCGGATGCATGGTTTTTCGCGCAAGTGATGGCGTTTGCAAACAACTGGAAACCATTGAATGAGAGCCTCTTGGTATGTATATCGTTGACTGACAGTTTCCATAGTCGAGGGAGCGAATTGTCTTGCTGGCGTTTCAGTTATGATTGTAAACTTATGAAAACCTATGTCCTCCAGTTAACAGTGACTAGTTTTTCACTGTGATTTTTTCTACCTCGTGCTGACTAAAGTTGAACTAATACCTGGCGTAGTATTTGTGTGTGAGCGAGTAATGTGAATGCACACCCAGATCAACCGTTGTTAGTTCTGGCCAACCAGCGAATACGAGCTAATCGATTGACATGAAGCTACTGCTTTTTTCTTTCCTCGTCAAACGCCCATTATCGTACAAACCAGCTCCATTTTAACTAGCACGCAGTTCCGCTGACCGACACAACCGCCAACATCTGAACCTCGCATACATATTCGCCCAAACTCACGTTCTGTTATGCTAACTTCAGATTTGGGGAAGCTATCAGCATAATAAGTAGGGCGGTGGACGTTGTAAGCTGGGTAGTTTGGTGATAATGCATGTGTCTGTCTCCGCCCTTAAATATTTGGTTAGAATAAGTAGCTGAATCTTTAAGAGCATGGCCTGATTATCTAGATCTTACTGCATTCTCACCGCTCGTTTTCTTTAAGTGAACGCTAGCACATGGTTTGCCTACCTGCCTGATCCCTGATGATGTTGAATACATGTCCTTTTCCTTTCCTTTTGAATTGCTGTTGGCTATAATTTGCTCTAAACGTAGTTACGAAGTCGTTTTGCCTGTAGATAATTCCATTTAAAATGCTGAGCAACACAGAACATCTTTTCATTCTCGCATACCGATAAGGAAAGCTTTGTTTTTCGAAAAATACGCCATGTCATCTATTTTTTACGCTATGATAAAGTTTAATTTATTAGAATACACATTTTTAGATAATTATTCAAGCAGATCATAACTTTGCAGCAATATAGACAACGCTTCGTCAAGAGACTCTGCTGAAAAGACTTCTCTTTTGGTTATCTTAGGAGATTACATCTAGAATTATGAGTGTACTATTTACCAATTGTCAAATACATTTTCCGATGTCTCTAAATGACTTTACTATGCTCTTGTGCTAAAATAAGTGTCTCATGTACGGAAGATTCATTTGAAAATTTGTCAACAGACAACTTACCTAGATAATTAGAGCTATTATTTTTTCTATTCGATGAAAAACGTCTACGCGTTCGTGTTTGGACATCTTCCGTTTGCCACTCGCGGCTTTTTTTTCTTCCAGAGGGGACTGCTAGAATTACGATGAATTTCTGAAAGAATTAGCTTTGCTAGTCATACTTGTACACTTATTTATGTTAGGCAACTACTCTCTTGGTAGCATAATTATCCCAGGTTTTCAGTGTTCTTTTTTAGGGAGACCGCTTGTTTTTTACCTTCTAACAACTTTTTCTCTTCCGCTACGTAACTGCATCCGGACATACTTCATTTCGTTTGAGATTTATTTTTTTCAGGTGCCTTGTGAAACTTAGGGATAGAATTTACGATGATAGTTTAAGGTATTCGGATTTCAAGCTGACAAATCTGCTCCGTTCGGTGAAGCTTCCACGCATACTTCCTGATAGTCACCAATCTCCTGTCCCATTCTCAGACATGCTTTGTTACGCACTATTACGAATGGTTCTCAGGGTTTTTATAATGATATTATTAGTGATGTTAGGCTAGCTGAGGATAGTTTTTTAAAGCCAACTAGCAACTTATTCGTGTTGGAAAGGCCTTAGGTTGAAATGGATGTGAGGTTGTCCATAAAGTAGGGAAAATATATGGAAAGAGCTGTCGTAATCGCTGTTGGCTTTATCAGGTCAATTTCCAGAGTTCTGGTTAAATAGTCCGATTCTGCTGTGCACAGTGACTCCAGCTGAGATTAAAAGACAACCGGAGCAAGTCTATCACATCATGCTTTCAAAATAGATTACGGTTATCTGATTTTCTGGCCCCCACATACGTAACCAACCAAAATTCGCTCTGGAATCAGAGTTCTGAGTATCGACCGTCGTAGTCTATAACACCAAGTTGGTTTTACGCTTCCAGACCTTCCTGATTCCCCTGGCATTTGAAACCAATAAGACTCAAATCGTTCTATTTGAGAAGTTCAATTTGCATAGCATTCAAAGGAGGCCATTGTTGCACACAAACTACTTGCCCGCACCCGCTTACAAATTACTACGTTTGCTCTAACGGCGAAGTAATTTCATTCATTGCTTGATGCTCTAATCTTTGTTTTATTGTCCGCCCCTAGATGTTAACAGACCTCGATCCTTGCTGGTATTTATCAACCCCTTTGGCGGTAGGCGCAGGGCAGAAAAAATATTTCACCAAAAAGTGTCACCGATCTTCGACCTCGCAAATGTCCTGTCTACTGTTATAGGTCAGGTTTGCCATAATTTTCCTGTTCTTGATCCATTTGACCATTGGTACATGCACCCAGTGCTCATGCCCTTGAACGCGATGCCTATATATTTTTAGCCTTCGCTGTTTTTTAAATCCACTGAAAATTCAAGTCATAATATAATATACCTACACTAGTTTTCGTCGTGTTAAGTTTGCTTTTATTTTCTTAATGCTAGTAACTGAACGCGAGGGCCACTGTAGGGATTATTTACTCAATGAAGACCTTTCCTTATATGACGGGTACGTTCCGCAGCTTGATTTTTATTTACTACATCAGGCTATCTCTTTTGGGCAAACGTACACGTACTTAAAGTAGCTGGTCTACCCAGAGAAATGTTAAACGAAATTTCGAACTGTGCTTTGGCTTAGAAAAGCTGGCTCAGGTAAGTTTTAATACTGATTATCATGCAGAATAATCCAAGATATTTCAGTCGCGACAGGATGCCGGCCTTTGAATGAGTGTCTTTTTGGTCGTCTTTAAAAATTGTTCTCGGTAAAAATAACTACTGCAGTAATATGCATTTTTTGCAATGGTTTTGGATGGCCTCGTAAATTCAAATATATTTTACACAGAAAAAGTCTTCAAAAATTCTTATTTGTGCTCATTTGGTAGCAGATCACACCCTTTAATTTGAACCTTGGAAAAGAGGCATCTGTCGACTTACAATAAGATTAAAATTATTGAGTTTTTTAAATAATAAACTGTCCACTCATACAGCATCGCATCTGTTTGTTTATTACTGCCGCTTATAAAGTTTTAACCCTTATCCACATCCATTACAACATTTTATGAGTAAAAAATGACAGATTTTCCCTACACGACAAGTATACAGCGTGCAGTTAGAAAACGCGCAGTGCAAGGGAAACTTCAGGTCGGTTCAAATTAAAATTGTAAGACGATATTTTCTACCAAACGAACATAGGAAAGAATATTTTTTGCACTTTATCTATGACATATATTTGAATTTATAAGACCATCGTAAATCAGTGTGACATATTTATACTACCTTAATAGGCATTTTTCACCTACTTTAGCTTTGCAGGGTCTGAAAGAAACCGGCTTCCTGCATTGACTGGGATGTCTTAGGATTATGCTGCACGATATTCAATATGGCTATCCAATCTAAGTACTCCCTTCTGATTGAAAAACACATTTCGGAATTTTACTTAATTTTTCATGGGAAACTAGCTCCTATAAACAGGGATTGCTGTAAAACCAGCCAGAAGGCTTCCAGTTACCACTGTGTATTTTTTGAAATTCTGATTATGTGACGGGGAACTGCGGCTGAGAGCAAGTGCAGCAATAAGCGTGAGATGTAGTTCTTTAATATAAAACTGAAAAAAATCATAACACCTAGGTAAAACCCCGTTACCGAGATGCTCAGGAACAGTATCCCAGGCCAGTTCTTTTCTACACCCACCCGTTACTGACTTCTATTCCTTAAGGTCTTTCAACGTTATTCACCCAATTTAGCGTGATTTCGGTTGGCGGAGATGGACTCTTCTCTGAAATATTATTTGGAGTCCTATATCGGCAGCGGATGGATTCCAAGCTCGCTCTGCACGCCTTTCATACTCCGGACTCTCCTGAAGTAACTCCCCGTCTAAGGATCGGTCTAATTCCAGCTGGCAAGTTTTCCGTTCCGCATCTTGTTTGTCCCTTCTACCTTTGATATTCATACTAAAGTTCGCGTTTGCTTGTGGTCTCTGCGTATTTTTTAAAGTAAGATCGTCACAGCTAATTCACCTCTTAATACGTAAAAGTTTGCCTGTCCATGAACAATCTTACTACATGTGCCATATGACAGTTCAACCGTCGTTTCCAACTATGTCCACCGTGTGTCCCATAACAAGGTAGAGCCGGTGACTTTTGGCGGACCCTGCTAGGTTATTAGTTCGTCAGATTGTTTATAGTGAGAAATGTGCGCTGAATGCTTCGCACTCTCTTCCCTTGCCCAAGTATATGTCCGCTGCCCAAGCCGACCAGTCATTTGATACGGGGATTGGGCGCAGTGGCTGACAGCGCTAGACAGCCCGTCTGCGCATGCCACACACATTATCTAGCCCCTCCCCCGCACAAAACAACAGGATCCCACGCAGAAGTGGTGGGTGTATTGAATAACATATGCGCAAAGGTGCCATAGGTGAATGGTTAAAGAGAAGCCATTGAGTCTGACTCTTAATCCACCAGTCGGCCACTCTACACAAACGCCCACAGGGCTAGCTGCGAAGCCTGCCTTTTACTACCTCCCAAGCCATGACCTTTTGCGCGTCAGTGAGGCCTGCGATGATGTACCATGGGGAACTTGTGGAAAACACAGCTTTACGCGTTCTTGGCCTTGCTGACCTCAATCTTCTAGAGCTTCTGTAAAAGTTGTACTGCAGTCAGATCTTCAAAAGCTGTGCCGACTGTCTGTTTGAGGCGCTCTCCCCTAGGGCTTTAGTTACTTGGAACCTGACTGGGCGCAACTTTGTCATGATTACCGATGTAATGGCTGTTCACGTTCGTCAGGGCACATTGCCGTCAGGGGACTTTGTGGTGTTTTACAGGACAATAGCGCTGGCAGACCTCAGCCCACCGTGCTCTGTAATAATACTGACTTCGCCATCACCCATTATGCCACTTCACCTTTTATTCTGAATGCTTAAATCATTTTCTTTGAAGGCCTCACGGTCTCTGTGATAGGTTCCTGGGTAGGGATGCTTTGTATGGCCACCTAAACAGAACACGGGAATAGGAATCGCCCCGCCCACTTAAAATAAGTGGCTTTACAATAAATGTTAGGAAGGATAAATATACCCGTGCCTTAACGCTAACAAGAACCCCAACATAAAACCAAACTATCACTATCTTAAATCTAGTCCTGACCTTAACCTAAATCCTACAGTCAACACGATAATAACCTTAATCCTTAGCCTACTCATGGTTCTAACCCCAACTCTGGCCTTAACCTCAAACTTAAACCTAACTCTTAACTTAACCCTTGCCTTCACCTTAATCCTAAACATAATTTCCTTGGAATTTGGTGCAAAGTCACATGTATTATGGGCGGTTCCTATTCCCGTGTCCTGTCTAGGTGGCCATACAAGACATCCTTACCGGTTCCTGTAGTAATGTTGCTAGTTTTAGTGATTTTCATATATAGAAAGAAACAGACGAGGTCAAATTGTTGAAACCTATCCATGATTTAAAATACCCTGCTGTGAGTAGATGTAACAGCATTCTTAAAGTAGCTCTGAAGCCATATTGAACTCATGAGATGTGTAGATTTAATATGTCCAGAACAGTAGAGGATGAATCGGTTTTTATCGAACTCGAAACCTAAATCGGACTTTGTCTATGTGTCTCATAGGAATCTTAAGCATTGACCAGAACCGCCCCTTTTCATCGGTTTTAGCCCCCCTCGAACCGTTGTGTTTTGAAACAAAGTTGCTGGTAGATGCTGTGCCGGATGCATTTCGCAGTTGTTCTTTTTAACTTCGTCACGATTTCAGCACCTCATCACCCCGAGTTCCATCCTCCTCGGCTGAATTGACATCATCGCAAAGATATTCATAAATATACGACAGTTCGACCGTCGTAGTCCGACGATGTCCACCGTATGCTCCATGGGAAAGTGGAGCAGGGACGGTGACTTGCGCGTGATTTAGTTTTAGAGTGATAGTAGACTTGCGCTGCATCTACCGCACTCTCTCGTCCTCCCCACCTGAGCCCGGTGTCAAGACAGAGTCAAGAAGACCGGAGGCGGGAGAGGACGCAGGTGGCTGGCGCGGCCGGGTCCCCTAAGTCCTAGCCGCCCCTAGGCGTGCCACCACACCTCTATGTTCGGCATTTGTTATGGGAGCGCAACCCGAATAACGCATGCCATGCCCTAATGTGGCCCCCGTGTTGGTCCAACGCATCTAACACGTGGCCCGTTTAGGGGGCACTTCATAAATATACACCCCCCATGAATACCTTTTAGTTCCTCTAGAATCGCCTTCATAATGAAAAGTGGGATAATTTTTTGCTGTGTGCCATTGTTTTCCATGCAGTACATCCTGGTTCAGATGTGTTACTCTCAACGGAAAGCGATCTTCTGGATTTCGTCGTAAAATTACATCCCTCGAACCAAAATGTTTTTGGATGATCATTGAGGTTAACGGTATTCTCTTAAAACCCCAGCTTCTTAAATGTTTATGGTCAACTTACGCCAGCAAAATTTTCGGGTTATGGTACAGAAGGCGAAGATTTCACCAATAAGGTTGTTTTCTTACTATGTAGGGTTTTGCACACAGCACCTCAGGACTTTAAGGAATCCTGCGTTGGCCAAGGTGTCGTTTTGGGAATTTCGCAGAGTCATTGGTCGCTCTTGACTAAGTTATCGTAGTCGCTTGTGAATTCTGCTTGAAACTAGTTTTTGAATTGTTCAAAGTACTAGCAGACAGGTTCGCCTCAGGCGAAATGTCTTCCTTCAAGGAGACGAGAAATTCCAGTTAGTCTACTTCGGTTCCTCAATGCTAACGATGACTCAACGTGTTGACGAAAGAATTTGTCCTATGTAACTTCCGCACATCCTTGTTCTGCATGCTCTGATAGCACCTGAGGCTCCCCACGACGTTCAACTGTGAAGTCATACAACGCACAATCCAAACGCTACGGGGTATTGCATGCGGGACACACCCACACCTTGTTTTGATCGATTTTGTTCAAAGATGCACGTGGCCGCGCATGCAACCCGCGAATATTATGATACAAATGCTGTAATGAGTGTTGGCAGTGGTATAAATCCTTCCCAAATTCTTGCTAAAGGAAGTGTAATGGAGCGTGGACTGTCTATGTTTGGTGGCTATATCTGGAATGAATACCTCGTAAACGCTAGCCCAGAGGAGCTGTCGACAGCCTTCTCCTCGGCACGTATCCGAATGGCCGAGGAGAAAACAAAGTGTCGGGTTCTTGTCACTAATAGGGTTCTTAATCGGCTAATTCCACCCGCAAAGCTAACAAGGTTTGCTGTTGTACGTGTGACTGGGCCTGATGACGAATCAATAGCACTGTTTAATCGTCTTTTGACCCAAGCCTTTCCTGCCTACGAGACGCGCAGAGAATATCCACGGAGAGCTCCTGTCAGCGTTCTAAACCAAAATGAGGTAACGAAAATAGACTGGAATGCCCTGCGCTCAGTGGATGCGCCTGAATTAAACATACGAGATCTCAGAGCTGACATTTCTGATACTCAACTACTTACGACTGACTTTGAGAACGCTAGGCTGTCGCAATACCTGAGATCTGCTCGCAGGGAAAGGTTTTCGCTGAGGCGACCAACTAATCCTTCGTTTGACTCCTTCCCTTACTCACGGCAGACTTTGGGTGGATATGATATGGATAGGACTTCAACCTCCAACTTTTCATTTGGCAGGCCTTATATTCCTGGTTTGCCGACACATCCAGAGGCTTCGTCGGACTCAGAAAGGTTTCGCTCGGAGTACGCAACTACCATAGGAGAAACTGCCAGAAAAATACTTGGTGCATCTCTTGTCGACACCCAAAAGACCAATCGTTTTGCCGACGGTACGATGGATCAAACTGTACGTTTCCATAGTACCTACGTGAAAAAGAGGGCTCCTGAGGTTGGCAGCTCATCGAAAACGGGTGCAAATTCTGGCTTCGAAAGTGGCGAAGGTTTCGCCGAAAACGCATTTCGGAGCAACACTACGAGTGAAGCGGGTTTTCTGCATGCGCCCAAGAGCTCACGCATCCAAAACAGTTTCCCGTGGTCTGATGGTTCCGAAGCTCCCGACCCAACTACGAACTTTTCACAGGGCGGTAGTTTATCTACAAAAGCAAGTGGTATTGATAGCGCCAGTCCATTCTCTATTGTGGCTCGAAATGACTTAAAATCCTCTAAGGAAACACAAGTCGCAACCTCACCTTTTGCGAGTAACTTGTCGATGTTCAGAGGACAACATGGAGCACTTGGATTACCTCGTGGTAATTATGAAGTCGCTCAAGTAGAAAGTCGTGTCCGAAATATGGGGAAAACCAACAGAGGATCGTCTTTTATTGGGGAGTCATTGAGCCAGAACAGTGTGCGACCGGGAGGTAAAACCGCCGTGAAGGTTTCAATTGACTTAGAGGATGCTTCTTTTGCAGGCAGCAAAGGTGGATCTATAACTCAGGGACCCGAAACTTCTCATATAGAGTGGATATCGCCTTCTGACAATGCTACACAAAAACCAGCATCTAAAGTTGAAGTCGGGAATGGCACGGGAGCTGCTATGCTGACCTTCACAGACACTGCTTTGTCCTCGCAGCTGCACTCCCTCCACTTGAAACGAGGGTCTATGACACCTTGGTTTCCATCAAGACCTATGGTAGCCTCGTCTAAGATGGTAACTGCACCTTCGAACTCTGAAGGCACAAGCAATGTCGCAGGGCTGAGAAAGTCAACCTCGCGTAGGATCGCAGATGTCGGAAAAGGAAGTTCTATCCAACATTCAGTAGGTACGCCCAAGGGTAACAAGCGTACCGGTATTTCACACAGTCACCTTTCTGGTGACCCGCAAAGTGCAGACTTGACTAAATCAGAAAATATTAGACAGGCACCAGAGTCCAAAGCGCCGGATGGAGCTGATTATCTGAATAGTTCAGATGTAAAACTTGATCGTCGCAGCAGCCAAACTTCACTATCAAGCGGTAAGCAGCGCGCACGAGCCCCGATTAACAAACCCCATATAAAAGAAGATGCTGTCCCTGATGGCTCACATGTTGCCGAGGGCCTGGATGCTGTCCTCACGTATGGATTATTTTCGGACACTCCGGGTAGGTCACATGCAAGTCCTGTTCCAGTTGCATCACAGATCGTTCAAAATCTGGGAAACGCTCCAGACAAGCAACCAAACGACTCCGCTGAAGTTTTCAACTCAAAAACATCGCCGAATGTCCGTGCGAAGAACATTGATGGTGGCCTGTCCGCTATGTATTCCGTCAGAGGTCAAATTTCTGATTCATTTCCTCGTGAACTTGCCTCTGGCATCCCACGTAACGAAGCGCCTGACTTTCCAAGAATTTCTGACGAACCAACTACCCATGGACCAGTCGTAGGACTACCCGGTGTCCCCGTAACCACCACACAAACAGGACGCGTCCTGAGATCACAACTACAAAACATGGACATACTGGGTACTCCTTATGAGGGACGGACTGAGCCTTCTCCTGCTTCACCTCCGCCTCCTCTTCTACCACCTCCCCCTCCTTCTCTAACCTCTGGATGCGCCAATGAGCAGCTTTTTGATGGTTGGGGTGGTTTCCCCCGATCAGGGTTGCCTGTTGGCTTAATTTCAAGCGGCGGAAGCAATCTCAATGCCGATGGCAGTGTGGACGAAGACCCACAGTTCCTTGATGAAAAGCCCTTTGGTCCGCGTGTAGCGGAAACAAATCCAGAGGTGTCTCGACGCTCAGCTTCTCCGAATCTTACCGAAGCTTCTGGCACTCGTATAGATAAGAGGCAGTTAGACACAGCACACTTCACTGATGCCATATCCCCTGACCTGCACATGGATTCGGATGTTGTTAGTCCCTCTAGCTTGCAAAATTCTCTGGGAGTTTTCGAATCAGACGTTCTCATTGCAGCTGCTAATTCATTATTGCCGACACACGGCCTACGTGCCAAGTCTGATCAAACTGCTGTAAACCATACAAGCGTCATCGAGGAAAACATAATTTCACCAACACATTCCACGAAAAACGTTCGCCGCAATCAAATAACTGCACAAAACAAAACACATGCCGATGACCTCCATGCCACTCCCATCAATAATCGCAAGACTACGAAACATACGACTATACTGGACCAGAACGCAAGGCATGCCACAGGCGGTCAGACACATACCGAATCCCCGCCCTCATCATCTGACAGTGCAGGCAATTCTTCACCGACTCCTAGTAAGGTGGCAGCTGAAGTGTCAAAGTTTTACGCGGATACTTTCTTCCAGCTGCCGACTTCTAGTACCAAATTTCGCGAAGGCTTTGCAAAGCACGAAAAACATGGAGTTGACGGTGTTGGATTGCGGGATAGTATTACTGCAGTTACTGGCGGGACTGTCGACCGTTCAAGAGACCAAGGTTCGCCGGTGTCCAAGAGCGTTATAGATGTGGAAGTTAGCACGGGTGGCAAGTTAATTGCATCAACACAGTCAGCCTCACCACCTTTGGCGGCGGACAACGGAGGTAGGGATGCACATTTGCCGAAGGAGTCATCCCTGTCCCTTACTGTAGGTGACAGTGCAGTGGAAGTAGAAGTTAATGGTGAAAAGGAGATGTCTGTGTCCCGAGCCCCACTCGCAGCATCCAAGGGCTTGGGAGCTGAAAGTGCTGGTGTGAGAAAAGAAATGTCCGGGCAGGAAGAAATTGGCTCACCGAGGAAGGATGAGAAAGCGAGAGGTGCCCCGGACATTGCTCAAAATGAATCTGCCGGTCAGATAGCCAAGTGGACTCGCGGAAATGTTGAATTTTCGAGCGAGGATGTAAAGTTGGTTGGAGGTGCTGATACAGATCCATCGCGACCTGGCCTAACCAAGGATCTTTACAGTGTTTCGTCCGCCGGGGCAAATGCAGACGCGAAGGCACCGTCTGATTTGTCTACTGGGATTCCATATGGAAGCGATGGGCCGGATGAGAAACCTGAAGCGTCGGGTACGGAAAGAGCAACATATGGCGGGACTGTTTTAGCTGGCACGATCCGTGAGAAGGAAACGTCAGAAAGAGATTCTCACGTTTATGGTGGAACGAAGGCTAGCGAAGGTGGTCAAAAGCAGGTACACTCCCCGCCCTCATCATCTGACAGTGCAGCCACTTCACCGACTCCTAGTATTGTGGCAGCTGAAGCTTCAAAGTTTTACGCGGATACTTTCTTCCAGCTGCCGACTTCTAGTACCAAATTTCGCGAAGGCTTTGCAAAGCACGAAAAACATGGAGTTGACGGTGTTGGACTGCGTGATAGTTTTAGTGCCGTTGCTGGAGGGACTGTCGACCGTTCAAGAGACCAAGTTTCGCCGGTGTCCAAAAGTGGTATAGATGTGGAAGTTAGCACGGGTGGCAAGTTAATTGCAACAACACAATCAGCCTCACCACCTTTGGCGGCAGACAACGGAGGAAGGGATGCACATTTGCCGAAGGAGTCATCCCTGTCCCTTACTGTAGGTGACAGTGCAGTGGAAGTAGAAGTTAATGGTGAAAAGGAGATGTCTGTGTCCCGAGCCCCACTCGCAGCATCCAAGGGCTTGGGAGCTGAAAGTGCTGGTGTGAGAAAAGAAATGTCCAGGCAGGAAGAAATTGGCTCACCGAGGAAGGATGAGAAAGCAAGAGGTGCCGCGGACATTGCTCAAAATGAATCTGCCGGTCAGATAGCCAAGTGGACTCGCGAAAATGTGGAATTTTCGAGCGAGGATGTAAAGTTGGTTGGAGGTGCTGATACAGATCCCATCGCGACCTGGCCTAACCAAGGGATCTTTACAGTGTTTCGTCCGCCGGGGCAAATGCAGACGCGAAGGCACCGTCTGATTTGTCTACTGGGATTCCATATGGAAGCGATGCCGGGCCGGATGAGAAACCTGAAGCGTCGGGTACGGAAAAAGAGCAACATATGGCGGGACTGTTTTAGCTGGCACGATCCGTGAGAAGGAAACGTCAGAAAGAGATTCTCACGTTTATGGTGGAACGAAAGCTAGCGAAGGTGGTCAAAAGCAGGTACACTCCCCGCCCTCATCATCTGACAGTGCAGCCACTTCTTCACCGACTCCTAGTATTGTGGCAGCTGAAGCTTCAAAGTTTTACGCGGATACTTTCTTCCAGCTGCCGACTTCTAGTACCAAATTTCGCGAAGGCTTTGCAAAGCACGAAAAACATGGAGTTGACGGTGTTGGACTGCGTGATAGTTTTAGTGCCGTTGCTGGAGGGACTGTCGACCGTTCAAGAGACCAAGTTTCGCCGGTGTCCAAAAGCGGTATAGATGTGGAAGTTAGCACGGGTGGCAAGTTAATTGCATCAACACAATCAGCCTCACCACCTTTGGCGGCAGACAACGGAGGAAGGGATGCACATTTGCCGAAGGAGTCATCCCTGTCCCTTACTGTAGGTGACAGTGCAGTGGAAGTAGAAGTTAATGGTGAAAAGGGGATGTCTGTGTCCCGAGCCCCACTCGCAGCATCCAAGGGCTTGGGAGCTGACAGTGCTGGAGTGAGAATAGGAATGTCCGAGTCAGGAAGAAAGTGGTTCACCGAGGAAGGATGAGAAAGCGAGAGGTGCCGCGGACATTGTTGAAAATGAATCCGCTGGTCAGATAGCCAAGTGGACTCGCGAAAATGTGGAATTTTCGAGCGAGGACGTAAAGTTGGTTGGAGGTGCTGATACAGATCCATCGCGACCTGGCCTAACCAAGGATCTTTACAGTGTTTCGTCCGCCGGGGCAAATGCAGACGCGAAGACACCACCTTATTTTTCGAGTCGGATTCCGTATGGAAGCAGTGGGCCGGATGAGAAACCTGAAGCGTCGTTTACGGAAAGAGCAACATATGGTGCATCTGTTTTACCTAGCGCGATGCGTGAGAAGGAAGCGTTAGGAAGAGATTCGCACGTTTATGGTGGAACCAAGGCTAGCGAAGGTGGTCAGAAGATGGTACATTCCCCGCCCTCATCATCTGACAGTGCAGACGCTTCTTCACCGACTCCTAGTATGGTGGCAGCTGAAGCGTCAAAGTTTTACGCGGACACTTTCTTCCAGCTGCCGACTTCTATTACCGAATTTCGCGAAGGCTTTGCAAAGCACGAAAAACATGGAGTTGATGGTGTTGGACTGCGTGATAGTTTTAGTGCCGTTGCTGGAGGGACTGTCGACCGTTCAAGAGACCAAGTTTCGCCGGTGTCCAAGAGCGTTATAGATGTGGAAGTTAGCACGGGTGGCAAGTTAATTGCATCAACACAGTCAGCCTCACCACCTTTGGCGGCGGACAACGGAGGTAGGGATGCACATTTGCCGAAGGAGTCATCCCTGTCCCTTACTGTAGGTGACAGTGCAGTAGAAGTAGAAGTTAATGGTGAAAAGGGGATGTCTGTGTCCCGAGCCCCACTCGCAGCATCCAAGGGCTTGGGAGCTGACAGTGCTGGAGTGAGAATAGGAATGTCCGGTCAGGAAGAAAGTGGTTCACCGAGGAAGGATGAGAAAGCGAGAGGTGCCGCGGACATTGTTGAAAATGAATCCGCTGGTCAGATAGCCAAGTGGACTCGCGGAAATGTGGAATTTTCGAGCGAGGATGTAAAGTTGGTTGGAGGTGCTGATACAGATCCATCGCGACCTGGCCTAACCAAGGATCTTTACAGTGTTTCGTCCGCCGGGGCAAATGCAGACGCGAAGGCACCGTCTGATTTGTCTACTGGGATTCCGTATGGAAGCGATGGGCCGGATGAGAAACCTGAAGCGTCGGGTACGGAAAGAGCAACATATGGCGGGACTGTTTTAGCTGGCACGATCCGTGAGAAGGAAACGTCAGAAAGAGATTCTCACGTTTATGGTGGAACGAAGGCTAGCGAAGGCGGTCAAAAGCAGGTACACTTCCCGCCCTCATCATCTGACAGTGCAGCCACTTCTTCACCGACTCCTAGTATTGTGGCAGCTGAAGCTTCAAAGTTTTACGCGGATACTTTCTTCCAGCTACCGACTTCTAGTACCGAATTTCGCGAAGGCTTTGCAAAGCACGAAAAACATGGAGTTGACGGTGTTGGACTGCGTGATAGTTTTAGTGCCGTTGCTGGAGGGACTGTCGACCGTTCAAGAGACCAAGTTTCGCCGGTGTCCAAAAGCGTTATAGATGTGGAAGTTAGCACGGGTGGCAAGTTAATTGCATCAACACAGTCAGCCTCACCACCTTTGGCGGTGGACAAACGGAGGTAGGGATGCACATTTGCCGAAGGAGTCATCTCTGTCCCTTACTGTAGGTGACAGTGCAGTGGAAGTAGAAGTTAATGGTGAAAAGGGGATGTCTGTGTCCCGAGCCCCACTCGCAGCATCCAAGGGCTTGGGAGCTGACAGTGCTGGAGTGAAAATAGGAATGTCCGGACAGGAAGAAAGTGGTTCACCGAGGAAGGATGAGAAAGCGAGAGGTGCCGCGGACATTGCCCAAAATGAATCTGCCGGTCAGATAGCCAAGTGGACTCGCGGAAATGTGGAATTTTTGAGCGAGGATGTAAAGTTGGTTGGAGGTGCTGATACAGAGCCATCGCGACCTGGCCTAACGAATGATCTTTACAATGTTTTGTCCGCCGGGGCAAATGCAGACTCGAAGACACCACCTTATTTTTCGAGTCGGATTCCGTATGGAAGCAGTGGGCCGGATGAGAAACCTGAAGCGTCGTTTACGGAAAGAGCAACATATGGTGCATCTGTTTTACCTAGCGCGATGCGTGAGAAGGAAGCGTTAGGAAGAGAGCCGCACGTTTATGGTGGAACCAAGGCTAGCGAAGGTGGTCAGAAGATAGTACATTCCCCGCCCTCATCATCTGACAGTGCAGACGCTTCTTCACCGACTCCTAGTATGGTGGCAGCTGAAGCGTCAAAGTTTTACGCGGACACTTTCTTCCAGCTGCCGACTTCTATTACCGAATTTCTCGAAGGCTTTGCAAAGCACGAAAAACATGGAGTTGACGGTGTTGGACTGCGTGATAGTTTTAGTGCCGTTGCTGGAGGGACTGTCGACCGTTCAAGAGACCAAGTTTCGCCGGTGTCCAAGAGCGTTATAGATGTTGAAGTTAGCACGGGTGGCAAGTTAATTGCATCAACACAATCAGCCTCACCACCTTTGGCGGCAGACAACGGAGGAAGGGATGCACATTTGCCGAAGGAGTCATCCCTGTCCCTTACTGTAGGTGACAGTGCAGTAGAAGTAGAAGTTAATGGTGAAAAGGGGATGTCTGTGTCCCGAGCCCCACTCGCAGCATCCAAGGGCTTGGGAGCTGAAAGTGCTGGTGTGAGAAAAGAAATGTCCGGGCAGGAAGAAATTGGCTCACCGAGGAAGGATGAGAAAGCGAGAGGTGCCGCGGACATTGTTGAAAATGAATCCGCTGGTCAGATAGCCAAGTGGACTCGCGGAAATGTGGAATTTTCGAGCGAGGATGTAAAGTTGGTTGGAGGTGCTAATACAGATCCATCGCGACCTGGCCTAACCAAGGATCTTTACAGTGTTTCGTCCGCCGGGGCAATGCAGACGCGAAGGCACCGTCTGATTTGTCTACTGGGTTTCCGTATGGAAGCGATGGGCCGGATGAGAAACCTGAAGCGTCGGGTACGGAAAGAGCAACATATGGCGGGACTGTTTTAGCTGGCACGATCCGTGAGAAGGAAACGTCAGAAAGAGATTCTCACGTTTATGGTGGAACGAAGGCTAGCGAAGGCGGTCAAAAGCAGGTACACTTCCCGCCCTCATCATCTGACAGTGCAGCCACTTCTTCACCGACTCCTAGTATTGTGGCAGCTGAAGCTTCAAAGTTTTACGCGGATACTTTCTTCCAGCTACCGACTTCTAGTACCGAATTTCGCGAAGGCTTTGCAAAGCACGAAAAACATGGAGTTGACGGTGTTGGACTGCGTGATAGTTTTAGTGCCGTTGCTGGAGGGACTGTCGACCGTTCAAGAGACCAAGTTTCGCCGGTGTCTAAAAGCGTTATAGATGTGGAAGTTAGCACGGGTGGCAAGTTAATTGCATCAACACAGTCAGCCTCACCACCTTTGGCGGTGGACAATGGAGGTAGGGATGCACATTTGCCGAAGGAGTCATCCCTGTCCCTTACTGTAGGTGACAGTGCAGTGGAAGCAGAAGTTAATGGTCAAAAGGGGATGTCTGTGTCCCGAGCCCCACTCGCAGCATCCAAGGGCTTGGGAGCTGAAAGTGCTGGTGTGAGAAAAGAAATGTCCGGGCAGGAAGAAATTGGCTCACCGAGGAAGGATGAGAAAGCGAGAGGTGCCGCGGACATTGTTGAAAATGAATCCGCCGGTCAGATGGTCAAGTGGACTCGCGGAAATGTTGAATTTTCGAGTGAGGATGTAAAGTTGGTTGGAGGTGCTGATGCAGATCCATCGCGACCCGGCCTAACCAAGGATCCTTACAGTGTTTTGGCCGCCGGGGCAAATGCAGACTCGAAGGCACCGTCTGATTTGTCGAGTGGGATTCTGTATGGACGCAGTGGGCCGGAGGAGAAACGTGGAGCGTCAGATAGTGATACTGTATTAGCTGGCACTATTGGTGAGAAGGAAGCGTCAGGAAGAGATGTTAACCTTTATGGTGGAACCAAGGCTACCGAAGGTTGTCTCAAGCAAACCCACTCGTCGATTATGGAGATTTCTTTACCTTTAGATTTTGTTTCTTCGCCAGACACGCGTCTATCCTCTGAATTGGGGGTCCTCGGTGCGGATGGCCATCCGCTAGCCAAGAGCAACAGCCTCTCAATTGTTAATGGTGCTATCACTGAAAAGGGTAAATCCGTTTCGTCACTGCCATATGCCGTGAGCTCCGATTTGTCTGCCTCTATAAATGATGTGCCCTTGGACTTCACGCCGCTTTTGCATCATTCTGACTCGGTGTCCAATGCCTCCATCGCTGGGCTGGCGGAACCGCAGATGACTGGAGCTGCGTTGTCTCATACGAACAAGGCGTCTTCTGTCGGCCACGAATCTTCCACCGGGACTACCGAAGGTGATTTCGTCGGGCATAAGGTTCCTTCGGAAGAATCATCAGTTGTTATCAACGCACTCAACCCTGCTGTAACTTCTGACAACGGACTGTTGCAAACCCCGGCCTGGCCGTCAAATGCGCCGGGCTCGGGCTTTCCGGTTAGTACTGAAAATCCAATTTTAGTGGGCCTAGCTTCTCAAAGCACTGTCCAAGACGCTAAATCGCTACCGCCCGTGCCAGCGGTGAACGAGGCAGGAATAAAAACAAATGAACTACTACCCTCTGTTGTTGGTGTTGGAAAAGATCTGCCATTGTCCCAGACTTTTGCTGCATTTTCTGGTCAAAAACTGGAAGATGGAAAACTGCAGGAGCCGTCGACATACGAGGTTACTGCTATTTCCACACAACCTACAGCCTTGTTTTCTGAGACTGAGAAACCGCTGGTCGTCAGAAAGTCAGACGAATTTCTTCAACCCGCAGATGGTCATCTTGAACTTGAACCAGGGACATTGAATATGTCTAAATCTCTTGCAGTTCCTGTCCCACTTGTTGCGGAGGCCATAGAAATAGAACTGAATATGCACGACGAAGCAACCAAATTGAGTGTATCTGGGAGAGAGGCAACTTTTGAAGAGGCAGAGATGGCAGAAATTCAGGTTGATATAACGCCCACGGATGACGTTCTTGTGAGCACTCAACCCTTGACAAGTCCGTCTTTTCCCCAACTTCCAGAGGCAAGGAACTTTGGATTAGAAAGTGACATATCCGGTAAATCATCAGGCCCTTCACATGCCCACGAGCAGTCCTTGTCACGAATGTCGGTGCTAGGTCTGTCAGTTTCCAACAAAGAAGTGACAGATAAAAAATCAGATCCTGCTGCATCTCACATATCGTCCCCCCTAACTCTTCCATTGCAACTTGAGGTTGTCGTACGCACCGAAGGTCCATTGGCCAATGAGCTATCACCTGCCGAAACAGTATCCGAAGATGGCTGTTTTGCTGCTTCAAGTAGGTCGCTTGCCGAGACTTCGCACCGCTTTCATAATGGAAGTGGAATCGCGTTAAGTGTAACACATTCTCAGAACGTTTTGCCCACATCCAAACTTGCAAATAAGAACGAGGACGGTTGCACCAAGGTTTTTTCATCGGCTTTGCAACCCTCGTCCGACAATGTTGTCGAGCCAGTTGACTTTGACAAATCCTCGATAGGAACAGCACATGTATCCGCCAACGAACGACCTGCTCCAGGGGCACCTGCTGTTGGCAAGGCTGCCAACGCGTTTGCTAATATCAAATCCTACGAGAAAACGAGAATATTTGCAGACGGTCGTGAGTATTTGGTTGAAATGCCTGAACCCATATTCAGTCGAACGACTGTGAAAATAGAAACCCGCGATGCAGTGAATATCCTTAGAGCTGCTCATGTTTCGGCTGCCAGTATAGACGTCGGCGTCAGGTTCAAAGACTCATCGATGGGACTTAGTTATTCTGACCAAGAGAATTCACACGCTGTCACTCCGCCTGTCATGGATACAAACTCTCTATCGCCATCTTGGTCAGCAATGCAAGCCAAGAAATGCAAGACTCTGGCTGTCGAATTTTCCGAAGGTACCATTGACCCTGGGTTTCCCAATCCTCCCAACGTTATAAAATCTTCAGCGAGTTTTACCTATGTTTTTCGCTCCATAACCGGCGAAGAAAGTGGTGGCTTAGGCGAAACAAGTTTTACCGTCAAAAGCCCTCAGGCGGACAGCAGTAAGGAGGTAAAGTCACTTCTCAACATAAAAAAAACGAAGGCTCGGATGCGAAACTGAGAAGGAAACACATTGCTGTCGGTTCCTCCTGCACTCATGATAGTTTGTCCATTCACGAAAAAGATGTTCCCTCTGTAGATTTCGACTCCATGAAGACGGCGACCCCATCCATCACGCCCACGATTGCGTCCAGGGCAATTATCGCGAATCAGACACGCAAAAATACTGACTGTTTGTCATGCCATCTTTCTCGTTGCAGCAACGATCTCTCCCCCTCTGGCCCTGTGCACTCCTTCAGGCTCTGTCAAATGAAGCACTTTCCGACTGTTTTATATCTGCTTTCATACAACCGCCTCTCATCCGCTCTGTTTGTACAACTTCGGTTGTCTCACCTTCCCCTGAAGTCCAGCGTCTAAGCGTCGCGAATGAGCCCAACTCTATTGTCTCCCCATCACTGCTCTCTGCAAGAGCATTCAATTCTAAGTCATCTATCTTTACTACAAAGCTACTTATTAAAAGACCTTGTCATCCTGAGTTTCATATGTCTATGGAAAGTAGCAAAGGTACTAACGTCGCAGGCTCTCTCTTGCTCTTACGACCACCTGTCTCTGATCTCGGCGGTCCGATTGCTAGTCCGTTGGGCTTCGCTTCTGCTCCTCCGTCTAAATCCCCGCTTCTACAGTTTGAGCTGACTGCATTTTCTTCCCAGAGGGAAGGACTCGTGACAGCAAACGACGAACCTTTATTTCGCACGCACAATTTGCTCATTGGCGAAAATACGATAGACGTGCCATTAGAGGCTTTGAAAGTTTCTTCTGAGGCAGCTGGTCAAACCGACGTCCCGCAATACCCTACAGCTTCCTTAGTCACCACTTCTGTGACCATCCCTAAGAGGCTCATCCAGAACCCAGATACGTTTAGTGAGCACTTAACTTTGACTTTTCCAAGCATACCGGAACCGACCATCAGCTCTTATACTGATTTACTCTTGACTGTAGCACCAAGGGGTCTTTCTGCGAAACCGGATGACATTCCGGGTGATTACAACACAAATTATTTGGAAATTTATGACAGTTGTTGCAGTGATGCGACTACCACCGCATCAGATTTATTTCCCGCGATGAACGTTGTCAATAACTTGCAAACTTTTATCTCCTCAGAACCCGTTGAATCTATTGGAGGCTTCTACGCCTCTCACATGACTGACACGTTTTCTGACTTGTTTAATGGCGATATCACGAGAGAGCATTGTACGAGGCAGTTTGATGCAATTACAGCGCTTTTTGTCAGTGCTCTTCAAAGATACCTGGAAAGGAGACTCAATAACTCCCGCTGACAGACTTGCATACTCGTCTCGGTGGCGAGCGGATTCGGCCTCTTCGACACTTGTAGAAGTTTGGGACATCTTGCTGATGTACTCCTTCCTCCTCATAGCCCGTAATCAGTGGATTTGTACACCCAATTTATATTGCTTTGCCTTCAGTTGCCACCTACCACTGTGGGCTTTCTTGTTTCTGCTCCTCCTCCTCCTCCTCCTCCTCCTCATCCTTTACTCGCCACATCCGCCGCCGGCAAAAGAGGACTTGTGCCGTTTTTTGCGTTGAGCATGCGTTGAGCATGCGTGGATGTTGATCGCCGACGTGCTATGATTACACTTCATGTGCATATCCATGCTTTGCTGTTCTTTCCACAACAGCTGTCTCTAGAGCCCAATGGGTGCACGTTTCTAGGTTCCGATGATACTGTATTCGATTGGAGTAAAGGATTTTCTACCACTTGGAGTGCTGTTATCTACCTGAGGGGGTCATCAGTTTTGCGCTACTTCAATCCTCTTTAACTGCCTTCTCGTTGTCGTTTGCGTCCTTTGATGCCATTGCCTAGCGTACATTATACCTTCAAAGTAGAAATCAATCCCACAAATGGGGTTTAGGGTAGTTTTCTGTCTTAATTAGCTTAGCGTATGTAAGCACTCTTTTGTTCCTAAGACGTTTCTCGACACGGAGTGTTTGTGCGACCCGGCAACGAACCCTAACCCCAATCAACTCAATGAATAGGGTTAGGTAAGCCTGTAGTACGATCTGATTCATTGTTAAAAAACAACCAACTTGGACGATGACGGTGGGTTTATGCATTTTCTTTCATTACCAACGCGTTACCGCCCTTCCCCGTCCTTTTAACTGCCTTACCCCTATTTCCACCGTTCCCGTATTACACGCCTCCCTATCCATTGTTTTCGGTATGGGGTCGTACGAGCATTTTTTGCCCTTTTATCAATTCCTTAGCTGACATTCGAGGCATTATTTATGGTACAAAGAGGAGTAATTGCCTACCTAGCAAACCGTGTTATAGCGACTGAGTCGCAGCGCGCCCTCATTCGTTAAGAAGGTGATCAATTATTTATAAGTCTTTGTTTTCTTCTGCATCTAAACTTTCTTCCCTACATCGTAGTCACTGGCCGACATCAGAACTTCGTAGAACTTCTGCACTATGTTTCGAGCTTGCTTACCAAAAATTGTATGAGTGTTTGATTTATGGAACCCATATTTTCTGTGGATACTTTGACAGACTGTGCACTGGCCTACCTCCAAGATCCTCAAATTTCGGCATATAATTTCTCAGACACTTCCGTCTAAACTATGTCTGTGTGGCGGTGCTGCGCTCGCCTCCGGACTGCGTTCTGACTCACTGTACCGAAGACATCACATAGACCTCCTCCTTTTATCAAATATTACACCGGGCTGAGGTCTGGCACACCAAAAGCCTTAAAAAAGCCGCAAAGCCCGATGACGGCACGAATGGTCTTTCCATTCTCTCATGCCCTCAGTTAAACCTATTCGCTCTTTGGGTCTAACCACTAACATGCCATAATTCTTCTCTGGTGACGTTTGTGTCTCTTAGGTGATGACAAATGTCTTGATGTCCTCAGTGTGCATGACGGCATAACAGGCGCATTCCTGCGTTATACAGTGTCCTTTCTTGGCTATGGTTTTCACGGTGCCATAGTGGAACGGCCTTCATTGAAGGTTAGTTGCAAAATAAGCAGACTCTCGGGTCTGGCGAATAAGCAATCACGGACCAGCAGCGAAAGTGCTAACAGGGTGCGACGGGCTGTGGTCTGGCACACCAAAAGCCTTTAAAAAAGTCGCAAAGCCCGATGGCGGCACTGTGACATGGCGAGTGTGAACCGCCATTAAATAAGTTCCATCTTCTCTGCTGCCTTATGGTTAGGCTCTTAAGCTAAAGCGCTAGAGGAGACAACCTCGAAAAAACAATCCGAGCGGCTGTTGGGGACCCGCCCGTAAGACACCTCATGAAAATATGTCCGAATATAGTACTACAATCCATGCTACGGCGTCCGTGGGAACCGACGCGCTCCGCAACCCTAGTCCAGTGGTAGGGCGAATAGTATGCGAGCTGGACTCTTCAATCGGAATCGGACCCTTGGTATTGGATGCTGGAATGTGGAGGCGTTAGTTGAAAGACTCCTGCGCCGCGATCTCTTAATTGCTGGAATGGCCGGACTGGACGGGGTGACTTCACTAACAGTGATCTTATTGGCCGTTGTGGGCTTGGTTCTCGATGTGAAAATGGTGAGAGACTGCTAAAATTTGCTGACCAGAACCGACTGTTTGTCATGAACATGGGCTTCCAGAACAGCAACGAACACCTGCTGACCGGGTATTTAAACGACGGTCATACGGCCAGTCAGATCAACTGCATCCTAGTCCGTTCACGGTTCCGCAGCTAGGTTCATGATAGCAGATCGATGTGTGGTGCCGAGACTGTTTATGCGTATGTCTGACCATGTTCTCGTCTGTGCACGCCTGAAGGTGCACTTATCATCCGCACCCAAACATTTCACGTATCAGACGCCTTGATGTCGCCAAAATCCGGCAACCCGGCACTGCCGAGGCCCTGAACAGAGAAATCTGGTCCTGTTTTACTACACGAACAGATGGAGAAGGCAGTAGTGAGTGGTAATCACTGAAGGCCTTTGATTTATGGGACGGTTGAGAAAATCCTTGGGTTTACTCAGCGACGCCGCACTGATTGGATCGGCGGAAGAACCCTACAGTTGTCTGCTCAGACAGCTTGAGCCAGGTCCCGCAACGATGCTTCCTTCAGCC
Source organism: Schistocephalus solidus (assembly GCA_017591395.1). Classification (NCBI taxonomy): domain Eukaryota; kingdom Metazoa; phylum Platyhelminthes; class Cestoda; order Diphyllobothriidea; family Diphyllobothriidae; genus Schistocephalus; species Schistocephalus solidus. Next base: position 145,916 of record WEDG01004976.1, on the reverse strand, counting down.
AACTCCGAAAGATGATGGCAAAATGGGCTAGGGAAGACCGGAAGAAATATTGGGCTGAAATAGTGACCTCGATGGAACAGGTCTCAAACGTGGGTGACACTCGAAAACTACAAAATTTATCCGCCAAGTTAGTGGTAGGCGCTCTACATTGAACGGCTCTGTTTCGCCACGCGAATGGCAGCTTTATTGCTGAAAACCCGGCCAAAGTCGAGCGCTGGCGTGAGCACTTCGAGAACCTTCTCAACATCGATACCTAGCCCAGGATCCCCTTACCACGTGCAACGGAGTCTCCTCCCTCTCCTGCTTATGCAGTTTCATGCGACCCCCCTTCTAAAGGAGAATTCACTGATGCCATAAAAAGGTTGCGCAACAACAAGGCACCTGGATAGGACAGTATACCCTCTGAAATCTGCAAGTCTTGTGTCGGCACACTGGCGCCCTGGCTCCAGGAAGTGATTGTACAAGCGTGGAGAGACGAGGTTGTTCCTGATGACTGGGGCTCAGGCATCCTGGTGCTTGTTCACAAGAAGGGAGACAAAACGAGATGCGGAATTTACCGTGGCATAAGTATTATCGACGTTGCTGCTAAAATCTTTGCTATTGTTTCCTTCTCAAGCGATTCCAGGCTGTGCGCGACTCTAGGACGAGGCCCAGCCAAGCCGGATTCCGTACTGGGCGTGGATGTGTGGACCAAATATTCACACTAAGGCGTATCTTTGACTCCCGCCATAGTTACCAGCAACCGACAGCCGTATGCTTTGTCGACTTCGCCGCCGCGTTCGATTCCGTCCATCGTGAATCCTAATGGCGGATGATGGCACCAGATGGCTTACCATCGAAAATCATCGCCATGATCAAGGCCTATCACAGCTCAACCGCTGCACGAGTTTTGGTCCATAACAATATTTCACAAACATTCGATATCCAGTTTGGCGTTCGACAAGGTATTTTGTCGCCCATCCTGTTCAACTACGCTATTGACTGGGTTCTTGGGAAGCCCCTGCATGAAGAGGACGGTGTTTAGCTTACACCCGGACGCCGGCTGACTGACCTCAACTACGCAGATGATATCGCCTTACTAGCCTCAAACCTTGGTGATCTACAGTCTGTGGTGTCGCGGGTGAATGAAGTTGCTAGATCGGTCGGCTTGTGCATAAACGCGGGGAGGACTAAAGGTTTTTCAAGCTGCATCCCTGTCCAGAAAAAAGCACCTCTCGAGATTAATGGCTGTCAACTTGAAGAGGTAGACAGTTTAAAATACCTTGGGGCGAGGTTGATGCCGAATGAACAGAGTAAGGATGACATTGTCTGCCCGAATCAATACCGCTCGTCGGGTTTTCTCAAGCCTTAGAAAGTGCCTGTGGACCCGACGCGACATTTCTATCGACACAAAGATTCGCACATACCGTGCATCTGTCTGGTCTGTCCTTCTCTATGGTTGCGAATGCTGGGCTACACGCATAGAAGATGAGCGAAAACTGGAGGCATTTAATCACCACTGCTTGACAACCATTCTCCGAGTGAAGTACACAGACTTTGTCTCAAATGAGACAGTCCGCAATCGCTGCGAAAATATCGCAAGGATATCCCAAGCCATCCAAGAACGACGCATGAGGTGGTTTGGACACGTTCTTCGTTGCACAACTTACGAGCTCAGTGTTACTGCCCTTGAACTGAATCCACTACCCAATTGAAGACATCGAATAGGGGGTCAGCTCAAAATCTGGCTCGACACGTCAGGACATGGAAGTTGTTCTTGGACCTTCGGTATTCGGCGTCCGTCGTTGGCGAAGAGAATGGATTGAACTGTCCAGGTCTGCCGCCGCGGAGCGTCATGCGTGTAGGAACACAATCCTTGACATATTCGAGCCCGGCTAGATCAGGCATGATCGCAGCCGTAACAAGTACAAGTAAGTAAGTTCATTGATCGAGCCGTTCCTAAAATCGACGTTTTGGAGGTTCAGAATTATGCGTACGACCAGCAAGCTTACGACCCTGTAGAATTACTCTGAGTATACATTTTTTCGCTGGCAGCCGTACTATGCTATTCTCCTAATGTGCACCTATCCTTGTTATCTAGACTCTTTCTCTTACCTAAGGCACTTTGACACCTGATCATTTCTGTATTAAACTTTTCATGCGTCCTTCTGTGAGGAGGGTATAATATCTCCACCCCCGGTAGAGCCTTGCTCGGCTTAGTAATGCAATTTTAATAATATACGCCTGTTGCACTTTCCAAAATGCATTTACAATTTACGCTTCATTAAAACATTTCAGGTTCGACCAATGCCATTCTGATGTCGATCCACGGAACAGATGACGTGACAACAGCTGCGCTGCATATCGTCCTTGGTAAACTATATTCTTCTACTTTTGTCAATGTTCGCCTCTTGATGCTACTCGACGATAATATCGGTTCAAGCCAGTTTATGTTTTTCAGATCTCTGCGTTTTACCGATCGACTCGTGATCGATTTCGCCTTTCATCATTGAGAATTTCCATGCTTTGACTTTTTGCTACTCGCCTCTCGCTTAGGCTGCAGGTATCACTGTTCTACGGAGGAAAGCCCATGTATTGAATCACAACTAATCAGTTGGCCATGTGTACCTAGTTGTGGTACCCAACTGTTCCCAAATAATAAAGCACTGGCTCGGTGGAGTATCAGCTCTTTGCACCGGACTACATTAACCCCAAAAATCCGACATCTTGTGTGTTTAGTAAAACCGCTTGCTTGCCGAAGCTGCTGCTTAGAATGTCGGACATCGGCATTTAATCCTTGATCTTTGCCTGATTCTTTTGTACTGGACTCCCGAGTTTAGTTTGGCCCTTGGTGAATCATCATCTGCATCATCATACTTTTGTTAGATTTTCCCCAACCGAGGCTTCTCTGGTGCGCAGTTTTTTGCTCCCGATAAATTGATCACGTTCATGTTTGTGACAGACTCTTTGTGCATAGTGAGTTTTATTGGCGAGAAAAATCTTTATTTTTCTTTTGTCAAATAACGCATGTAGGCGGGGGTTCCACCTTAGTTCCTCCAGGATGTGTTGCTTGCTATTTCCTTCACGTAGGCGTACGATCTGGGGTTGTATATTGTCGGAATTGTTATCCGACTTGGGAATCGTTTCATCATGGAGAGGATTTAAGTTGTTTGGTAATCAGTATGCATTCTATGTGACTTTATTTTCCTCGGTACGCGCCATGCTTGTACAAATTCATATCCAGAACGAGGCGTATTGCAACCATTCAGATACCTTTAGGTTCACTGGAATTCAGCTTTGACTCGATGCGTCCCACTTATTCAATTCGACAAAAAGTTACCCATTAAGTTGGCCATGTTTATATCCGTCCGCGGTCGTCCTTGGGCTTTTAAGTAGGAAACTATCAAAAGCGTTCGATCATTACTCTGGAATACAACCTTCAAGGCATGACGCTTATTTGTGTGTCATTTACGCGAAGTTACCAAGTACCTTTATTGTAGCTATCAAACGATTTTCCGTTTTTCCTGCTTCTAATTTTGTTGCAGTTCTGTGAAGTACTTTCCGAAAATATACAACGAATGGTCTTTCCATTCTCTCGCCCTCAGTTAAACGTTTTCGCTCTTTGGGTCCAACCGCCAACATGCTATAATTCTTCTCTGGTGACGTTTGTGTTTCCTAGGTGATGACAAAGGTCTTGACGTCCTCAGTGTGCATGATGGCATAACAGGTGCATTCCTGCGTTATACAGTGTCCCTTCTTGGCTATGGTTTTCACGGTGACATACTGCAGCCCAGCGAAAATCTTCGGTGGATGGGCCCTGATCGTTACAATATTGCTGGTAAGTTTCCGTCATCAGCACCCGTGCAGTCTTGTGAATCGCCATATTTTTCCTTCACACTATATATGCCAACAGTCTCTCGGCTAGTTTTCTCCCCCGGTATGCGTTGATTTTTTCGAATACGCCTTTTTACATTTGCAAAGTCAGCTTCTCCCCATCAAGGTCAACGAAACCCTTCATACCAGCATACTTTTCTAGGTACTGGCATCCTGATTTGGCATGTTTTTTTATGGAGCCACGATCGTCCCTGCTAAGGGAATATGTGTAGCAGTAAATTATCTTTCCCGTGTACCTCTACCTTTGCGTTAAAATACTGCCTTCGGGATGATTGGCAGAATGACATTACCGACAGTGACAAGGGCGGCGGTTCAGCCAGCCATATCGGAACGAGTGAGTTGCCGTAACCGATCGGTGAGCATCCATCTACCCAGGTGTGATTTTATCACGAAACATTACCGGTCAATTTATCCCCTCTCCCCTTCATCCGTGCTATAGAATTTCCTGTTTATCAGTTGTAACTTTCTGGAGATGCTGATTGAATTTTATTTGATCTTTGTTTGGCAAGGGCAGTGTGCTTTTAAAACTTATATTGCCGTTGCCCACAAATAGACAATTCAAGGACACCAGTGTCTTTCATTGTAATTATTTGCACGGCGAACTGTCGTAACAGGTGTTCCCTTGAGTGCTTTGTTTTCCAGCAGTCAGTTAAACGATTCTCGTGAGGAAAAAATGACTCGATGTCGTCTTTTTATTCAATAAATCACGGATTTGTGATGTCTGCTGTATTAGTCTACTCTACTGAATAATTACGATTCCGTTGATGAATTTCAATATTTTTATCAGTTCTTATAAATTCAATCCAAACCCTACTCGTTTCCTATACTAGACCATGAAAGCAACGTTTCACACTTGTCGCTTCTTCATTTGCACTTGACTCCAGGCCTTGAAATTTATTTTTCACCAATATATCATCATCATCCTAAACAATCGGTGTCCAATTAAGTTAGCATGGACTAAACTGAAAGGAAGTCTGCTCTCGGTTGTCAAAAACCGGTTTTTTTCACTATAAACCTGCACTTTCGTTAGAAAATACGAACTACAAAACATCCCATGGCATGTCTTTTTCTTACCTTATACCATCACCGGTGCTAGTGTATCCGGCTTAACGGTCCAGGACATTTAGAACCAGTGCAATCGCCGACTGGGCCGCATGAATATCCCGTCATTTCCTGCGCAATGAAAACTGCCGGGTTCACCACACGCCACGTTCGGTTTAACCACATCTAGCCATTTTCAGTTTGGCGAAAATGAATATGGCACCATCTCAATCATGAAGTTTCGGAGATTAAATTTTCATTTACTATTTACAGTGTAACAGTCCATTCCTGTGCAAGCACGGAGCGCCTCTAAAGTACCTCTTTGATTGTTATTCTGTCTCACGCTTCTGTTATTCCTCTTTCAGGTGCACTGAGCTTCTTACGTTTGACCTCCTATCATGGACGTATTTGTTTTCTACCCAGCAAATCCTCTTCGCATCCCTTGGACTCCACTGTATGCCACGTCGAGTGAGTTGCATCGAGCAGACATCCGATATGGTTTATGGGTTATTTCCATCTATACTCTCTGTCATCATTCACCCAAATTTTGCAGTTTTCCAACTCATATGATATTTTTAAAGTCCCAAGTCCACCGTTGCCCTATTAGGAGGGCGCTGCAGCGCGTGCATGAGTTTATAGTTAGGCAGCTTCGTGCAGCATTTACTGTATTCCCTCCTCCCTTGTCCACGGTGTTTCGATGGTAAGACAATGTCAAGACCACCGGAGGTAGTGATGGGTGCCGCGCCTGACAAACCTAATAGCCCACCAATGCGTGCCACACGCCACCTGATCCACACACTTTGAGGGCGGCTGAGATCTCACGCAAGAGCGAATGCCATCAAGGCAAGATTAAGAAGCTGACATTGAACTTATACTTAGTATTCGGCTGCGATCATGCATGATCAATCCACTCGCTGATGTCGCGAATTGTACCTCTCCACGTTTAATGATCTGCGGCAGCAGCGCTGGAGAGCTCGACTCGTTCTCTCCAACAACACAGTCCGATAGCAGAATGTCGAGTTTAGGTCTTGATAAACTGCATCGAACCCTGAACTGAGTTCGCTCTGTCTTCGGCGCCTCCAGGTGGACAGTGGCGTCACATCGGATGCAGCAACGATGACAAATGTGCCCAACTCACCTCAACCGTCTTGCTTGGATGGCCCGAATTTTCCTCGTGATGTTGTTTCATCGGAATTGAAGTCTGTGTACCTCATGTATGCAGCAGTGATCAAAATCCTCCGGCTTTCGTTCTTCCTCGACACGCCCAGCTCAGCATTCACTGACAGTTGGCAGTTATTAATCCCAAGGAGTGTCTTTTGATCGGAGATGCAGTTGTGACGCACATTGGTCTTGATTGTTAATGGATAAACCGACTGATTTGGCGACTTCATTCACCCGTAACAGCACTGCTTGTGGACCACCAAAGCTTGGGAGTCCATTGAAGTCCCGAGGAGGATCGGGTTATCCCGTCAGTTGATAGCCTTCCAAGGGACGGAGTCTGCAGATAGCTTAGTCGAATATTTTGGACTCCTCCGAGGTTCTTCAACGAAGGCCACAATACTTGATGCTAAGTCCTTCATTTCATTGCTTTCGACGTACTTTTGGATCTTTCGAACCAGAAGCAGTGGAGTAGATGATGTTCCACGATTAACTTCATTGTGAACTCGCGGGCTTTTGAAATGTAGCCGCCATTTTTTCTCATCTATTCACATGGGAATTCTATTCTATGTAATTGGGCTGGTCCATTTTGCCCATTAGCTGCCGTTATTTGCCACGCTTTGTTCATTTTAATTACCACAATGAGGTCACTTAAATATCATTTTGAAGGAAGCCAATCTAGAGAAAATTTTGCAACTGGTTCACAGACGATCGTTCATGGTACGGATCTTTGCAGCTTTCGGTCACTTCTTCTGGCGTTATCAGCTTTAATTACCAATTTTTATCCGCGTTGAATGGAGGTCTTTTGGCTGAAAATTTTGAAATGATGCCTTCAAAATAAAGTCTTTCTCTCTGTCGTGTGTCTCTGCAGCGGCGTTCGCCGTCCGGGCTTTCTTTGGTTCCAGGCGCAGATTCGGACGGCTGTCGAAATTTTCTTAGCTGCAGCTGTAACTAACACTGTTGTGTTTAACTAACCTAATGCTACTGGACGGTAGTGAAGACCACCGAAAGTCGTTATTTACCGCACACCAGTCAAGTTCTCGAAAGGCTTACGTCAACGGGTGCTAGCAACAACTGTGGCAGTGGCTATACGGCTAGGGAAACCAGCGCTGTGCTGTCAGAAGATGCTAATACAGGCGCCGTCTTCCGGGGCCGACACCAACTTCGGGTGGTGTTCACACGCCGTCCCCACCACCTTAAAACCGTTGATCACTCCGCGTACTTGACGGCGATGTTCGTGCCCCGGATTCGACCTCCGAACATCGCTCACACCTTACCCTACCCCCAACGACCTCAGCATGATCGATATTAACAAATAGACGCTTATAAACCCTGTCAGTCCCTCATATTTTCAGTACCCTTGTAATTGTACGCTTGTTTGCTGACTGGACGTTTCAAGTTTAACATGGGAATTTTCATAGGACTTAAACTTAAAAAATGTGTTAAAGATCTCCATGCCACGCTGCAACTCCCGTTCGAGGGTGAATATACCCCAATTTCAATAATTCCGTGGAATTTCTGGCTTCTTATAATAAGAGTATGCGCTTCTTAATGCCACTTTATGCACCCGAGGTAATCGGGATTTTTAGGTTCAGCTATGGGCTTAGGTAATCCACGCAGAGCTTCTTGTTGGGTAAACGGCACATTTGTGCTTGGCTTATGACTGCGGGGCTGTTTCGCTGACCATCTTGTCCATTGATTGCTCACTAGCAGTCCGGTGTGCTGTGATAGGATGCCATTTTATTCATAACTCACCCTTGGCTGTCGTTAGTCCCAACTAGCCTAGCTGTTGCCTGTTTAACCTTCTTTGTCCCACGATTTATAGGCCTGTTTTCACACGATTAACAACAGCTAATGCCTGAGCCTCCGGCTCTAAACTTTATCCTCATTTGCAAATTTCAAGGATGCAGGAGAGTGTATACCGGCAATATCACTAGCATGGTCAGAAGCCTCATGAGAAGCAGTTGGTGAGTTATAACCTGTTTGGTATACGGTAGAGATCCTAGAGCGTAGTTGGGGCTGTGCTGAGGTTAGCAGATGAGCAATACGAAAAAGATGCTAAGCAAGTACTTGAAAATGGAGGTTGTGTCTTATTGTATGCCCCATCCCCTGCAAATCTGCAATCAGTGACTTTTGCAGGCCGTCATTATTTACGAAATTGTATGGATACTTGTGCAGTGGGATTACTGTTGTTGGTATCTGTGTGCGCAATTTACTACGTACTTTTATCTTCTCCAGTGTGTTTGATTGTTGTGCTTAGTCAGCCGGTCGGTGAGCTTCCACCTAAGATCTTCTCTTTGCGACTTCGTCAGGTGTAAAGTCTGTGCTGAAGATCCATTAACGTTCTGAATGCATCCGAAGATAGTCCAGCGGAGAATCCAACGACAGGCTCTGCGGGTCTATTTCTATCTCCTCCGTCTGTCCACGAACCTGCGTCAGATGCTTCAGCTCCCTCAGATACCGAGGAAGTTGATGTCTCGGCGGGTGACGGCGAGCAGGGAACTCGCGAAGATGCTGAAGAATCTAGTCGCTCCAATTCTGATTTTGAACTCTCTCCCCCGAATCGGACGCGTATGAGGAAATTGTTGAAGCATTTTCGTTCAACATCTAGTGAGTGCGCCAGTGGATTACTGTTGTTGTGTTGGATTTTCCTCTTAACTCGCCGATGTGCTTGTTACTATAATATGTCTTCGGATGTGTAAATAACCTCTTTTGTGTTTATGAAAATTACGCATTGTTAGCGTGAACAAATGGCCAAGGTGAAGACGTTTACTATCAAGCCGACCTAAAAATCGTTTGTCGTCGTTGTCATTGACTTTTGACTTTTCTTTAGCCAAGGCACTAGGCCGCCTAAGCTTTACTGTAGGTTTTGCACCATAAAGCACATTCGTTGGCCTTTGTTTAAGGCAAGGTTGAACACCTTTTCTGTTCGAGTGCGTATTTGTGAACAAAATTTATTCTTCACTGTCACACCATGTGTGAAGTCAATACAGGTGGCTATCATATCTTGGCCGACATACCCTTAAGATTTTGACGGAAAACCCGTACCACCCTGCGTCGTCTCGTGAGGCACCTACCTGCGGCATTCTCACTCGGAGCTGCTCTCCAGTCCAGCGCTATCGCCGCTTTGTTCAACCCAAAAGTGGATGGACAAGGGATGTCAATCGTGATTGTGCTCAGCACTGAGCAAAAAGATACCGACAAGGAAAAATCGAGCCCTGTTACCGACTTCATAAGTACTACTGAGAAATAAATTTTAATCGCCAAGATGATGTTTGTTCATCGTATGTTTCGAAGTCATTCTCCAGTTCCTCGCCAGAGGAGGGAAAATAGGCGTATGTGCCAAATATTGTGTTTCACTAAGTTAATCGAATTCATTGTTGACTTGCATTTCACCTTCTTTCCTGCCCGCAATTTGTATTTTTATGATTTGCAAGCATGTGTCTTGCTAGGCAGCATAATTGCATGATGGGTTCAGGTCCCCGAATTCTATTAAAATTAATGACGATTAGAGTCGTCTTCCGTCCTACTGGCTGTCTATTATACAAGTTAAAGTGTTCAAACGGAATAAATTTTTGAACTTCGTATAACATTTTTTCGTCAGTGCTAATGTGATGTTTTGTGTCTGGCTCATTGTGAAGTCATATCTTTTATACAATCAGCCCCAGAGCGCACCAGGCAAAATCCAAAGGTTCATTCTAGACAGTTTATAGCTTTTTGAAGGCTCTTCCTATAGTCGGTAACCATGAGTTACGAGAAAGCTTTATGTATGTTTTTAAAGAGCACATATTTTCGGAAATCTCGTTGACTCTATGGTGCCGGTAACTTTGATGAATATGGTGGATTAGTTTCCTTCAGCTTCTAAGCCTTTCCACTAACTAATCTCAAGTACTCGCTTCCCACAGTTAATTACAAACTGTTCACGTCGTTTTGCGTATGTGTCTTGCCCCCGCTCTGCTTTCTAAGCCCAATCGTTACTATAATAGTTACTTTGGTCACGTCTGTTCTTTTTCGGCTCCTATTTGTACTCTTAGGCGAAGAGTACCTTCCTGCGGCGATGGTTTGTAGACCAATTAGTTTGACTGCTTCCGTGCCGTTTATTTCCATACTGCATGCCACTTTTTCCCCACTTTTGGTTTTAGTCGAACAGGCTTCTTCTCAATTGTCTCCGACACCCCTTTTCTGTTTTTACTGCACATCTCCTCTTCTCTGCTCTGCATCGTTCGTCCTCACTCACGTCCCTTAACTCGAAAGAATGTTCATATTGATTGTCTGAAGCCCCCCCCCCGGGTCAACTTGTTTTAGTTGCTACTGGCAACGTCGGTGTCTCCGCCACAGTAGCACTGCCTTTCACCCAAGCACTCCACATTGGCGGCTACCGAAATAAAAGGACCCGCAAAACCTAATATTAGATTACCAGTCTTTTAGCAGTGCTAACTGCCTTTGTTAATGTCGATTTAATAGCCTCATCTGCTCTTTGCATCGAAAGAGCACTCCTTTGTGACGCGAAGTCCATGAAATTGTGTTTTCGTCTATGACATGGTGCTGCTCTCTTTCTCTCTCACTTTCTCCTATCATTCACCACACGCACGCGAGAGACTGAAGAGCCTACTCTTATAGCCGTATTTTTGGCGCTATCATTATTTTCAAAACAACAGAATGAAATTTGTGGGATTAATGCTGACGGAACTCCTGCAAATCGAAATCTTCGAAAGGGTTTCTTCCGCTTATTTTCTCAGTCAAGGCGATATTTTGATGCTCGTCTATTGGCTCCACATGTGCCAGGTCGTTTGCTGGTAAATCTGACTTAACCTACTCTTCTCAGTTTACTGGAAACATTACCTAACTCTGGGAAGTATTTTGTTAATCGGTGGCTCGTCTAAAGCCTTTATATGAAATTTTAGAAGATCATAAACTAGGTTAAAAACCTAAGACCAGACCAGACTAAAAGCCTGGTTAGGATAAATTACCTGGTAAGGACTGGATTATGTTTTATGGTGTAAAGCAGTCGTGAGGACATTTTCTACACGTAGGAATGTTGGATTTTTAGTTAGCCCCTTTTAGCCATATGCAAAAGTACACTGCCTAAGAAATGCCCAATTACCTGGTGAGCGTAAGTAGGAACAGCACAGTCCCTTCTTATACTCATACTTTGGAACATACGGTTTTATCATTTCTCGCGTTAGAAAAAAGGACGTCTATTTTTCGAAAAGTATGCAATCCCCGTATTATTTTAATCTCACTCCTGTTGAAATATTTGCGTTTCTGGTTTTTAAATCACGTGCTCTGTTCTCTGCATATATCTCCTTATATCCACGGAAAGAGGTCGAAAATGCCCATTAAATTTTTCAGAATATACATGTTACGCTGTGGACTGCGATGTATAACCGTACTGAACGTGTAGTTATCATGCCGCATAGATAATAATTTTGGAGTCAAAATTTCTCCTTAGTACAAACCTCCAGGATGCCGATAGATGCTTTTATTTGAGGCACATGCAAAGATGTACTGCACATACGAGCGATTCGACTACAGCAATTTCAGGCTCTGCACGAAATCTCCCGTGCGCACATGATTGGATTACTATAGCCTGTTTACTGGCAGTGCGAGCGCTCATTGTCTTACTACGCGGTCTCTGTTCTATAATTTTATTGACCTGATTAGTTGAAGGCGTACGCATGTTAATTGGTTTGACCCCCGTATTATCGCCATCCAACTATCGGCTTCTGGAATCCAGTAGGTGGCAGTTCACTTCAGTCCAGTTTCTTGAAGGGGAACTAAACCTGGGACTTTCAGCCGTACAAAAGTCGTTCCATCTTGTTCGCATCAAATACGAAAGTCGGTCGCGTTTTAAGTGAGCTTTGGCAGAATGCGAAAAGCCAATAGCCTATTACTGTGCTGACGAGTGAAAAAGTGGGGAGAGCAAAGAAGAAGGACCAGATGCATGCATGTATTGCTTATTTCTAGCTTCACCTCGTAGAGTTTATTCAGATAATTCTGGTCAGTTGTCTTTCTGGGTGACGCCATCCTTCATTGCTTAGGAGAACTGCTCTAACTTCTGATTTACTGCATGCGTTTCATAGAAACCTTGTCCCTTTGCTCTCAAGCCGATGTCATCTCCCTTTTCGGTGTTGCTCTATCTTTTTGTTTGCTGTTTGCGAACAGACAAGCATTCAGCAGATACTTAATCTGAGTGTATAACTTGCCTCTTGCTTTTCTTCCTCCTGCTATCCAAACCCAACGTCACAAACGGACTTTTTATGGGTGTTATAATTGACATTTATAAATGTCGAAAATAGGTAAAATTAAGCTCACAGACCCGTTGGTGGATGTGTCGCTCCCTAATATTCGTTTTGTTGATTGTTAGACCTACCTTGTCCTTTAGTTAATGCGGCCCTCTGAGTGCAGTTTGATGAGCAGCCCTCTCCCTTTAACAAATAACCCCAATATGCACAGTAGTTCTTCTCTGCCGCACACAGCCGTCAGCTGAACATGCTTTCCATGTGAGAACCACTGTCGGTTAACACCTCTACTACTTCTTTCTTATGATTGCGATTTTTTCTTCAGTGACTTAACCTGGTTTGATCGCCTCCTTTTCCTTTTTTCTCATATAGAAACTGGGGTAACAGGCCCCTGATATTTTTTTCTTATGCCTAAATAAGAAGGCGGGCCGAGCACCGGAAAACTGGGTTTATTGTTCTCAGCTGTCGAACTCGTACAGGAGACCATCGTCAGAGAAAGTAGCAACAGCAGAAAAAGCTATACTTATATACTAGCAAATCAGCGGTCAATGACCCAAGCCTGAAGCTGACTGTGAATGGCTCTGTATGTCGGCGTCAGCTTACCTTCAGACTTGCGTCATTGATCATTAATTGGCTTCTGTCACCCGTGTGTGTAGCCTTTTGCCGTTGCTGGTGCTATCTATGACCATGGACTCCTGCAACAGTTTTAAAGCTCATAATCATAAATACCTTGTTCCGGTGCTCCGCCAGCCTTCTTCTTTACTCACACAACCACCTAAGACTCAAATATTCGCATCCATTTTTCTTCACCATTAACTCGCAGCTCAAATATTTCCTCAACGGGAACTCCCCGACGAATGTACTCTAAAGCCGGGCTGGAAGTCAGTAACCGGTTCCTTCATCGCCATTAACGCCTTTCCTATATCCTGTCGCTGTGGTAAATCGCCGCAGGGTCCGGCACCATCGGCTCACCTCGGCGACGGTTGTCTGGATTTGGTACTTGTGCACAAATGCTCACACTACGAGTTCCTGCAGTACCTCATCCTAATGGCAAATGCCAGGGCGCCTGGGACTTCGCCTCATCATGCCGTCTCTGCCGATCACTTGAAGTTGCCTTTCGTGGAGGTGCATCGAGTGCGCGCAATGGAGTTTATCCCTCTAGACCGCAACGATCGGCCTCTCGAAGTGACTGCTCCCAGTACAGTGTCGGACAGCGTCCTCACTACTAGTAAACACTCTAAGCACTCACATCCCAACATTTCCGTCTGGTGTGTCGATGGTGAGATCTTGCGACAGGCCCACGTCTCTGGTCGGTGAGTAGTTTCCGTGTGGTCACTCCTTTTAGCTTAAGTTGTAGTAAACTAAGCTTATAAATCCACTATTTTCCTTTTTCAATATGGTTTTCCCAGCGTCTTTGTTGCGTTATTTGACGATACTCCGCACTTCCGATTACCTTTTGGAAGAGAAAAGCATACTATATATTCTTTTTTCAACCTTCAATTCACCACAAAGCTTTTCAAAAGTTGATTTCACGGGTTTCTTCCTTGAAATAAGATAGCTGTTTAATCGAGAGGTTTTGCGAACAAACACAGCAGACACTGAACTTACTGCTGCTGCCGGCCTTTTGTCGTCATGGCTACGTGCAACTCAGACAGGATTCTTGCAGGTTTAAACCATCAATTACGGATCGAATTTTTGAGTCAAACTTACTTCATTTGAGGTGTATCGGGCACTGTTTGCAACATCTGATTTTTACATGAAGAGGTCGAAGCGTTCTTTCTAGACTGAAAAACAACTGCCCTTTTAGGACATTTCATGTTTTATTACTGTTTTCTAACTGGAATTCGATCGATTCAAAGCCTTAGCCTATCTCTAAGGGTATGCAACCTGAACGAAAAGCAGCAAGCAGACCTCTTATCCAACCTGTATCATCGAACAGCCTGTTTTTGTCACTGTTATAGCTTAAATTTTACCCATTTTTATTGAACTTGACGATCTCAGTTGCGTCTTCTTCGAGTCCGGTATCGATTTAGTCCGTGATAAATATCGATTTATCTGTGCGTGAGCGATTTATCTGTGTCCGAGTGCCGACAGAGCGCAATTCATCATCCTCGAGTGCTGCTTTCCCACATTTCAGTACCAGCCCCCCTCAGTCTGATAATTAGCCAAACCCACTCCGTTTCACCATCCTCTGTTCGCTTTACTCTTTCATACTCTGTATTCGCAGCAGTACGTGTATCACCTCTTTATTGGTCAACTTGCCATCAAGATACATATACTCGTCCATTTTCGCTTTTTCAGCGTGCATCGGCAACTTATTCGGGTATTCGGTCGTGGACCGGAGGACTGACGGATATCTTAGCCGACTTTTCGAATCGTTTGACTTCTCCCAAGGGATTAGCAGGATGCCGGGATTTGTACGCACATATTTTCCATCAGAAATCTCCCTCCTTACCACTCTGTCTTTCTCAAACGACTGAAAACATCTTGGATTTTCGTCGTTAATGCAGCTAACATTTATTCAATCCCAGTGTGAAACTAGGCAGGACGTTTCCTTTTCTGTCAGCAGTGACTCCATCGTCTCCCTCAGCTCTTAATTTTCCACGTTATTTTTAGATTTATGGTCGGTGAACAAGCACTTTTTACTTATTCTTCTTCGTTCTTTGGAAAGAGTTTTGACTATGTTATATAATAAGCTGTGTGGTTTATTTCGATGAGACATTTTTGCCCTGGTATTATAGTTGCCTTACAATTCCTGTACGATTTAACTATTTCGCGGAGCCAGGCGAATCTCCGGGCTTGGTCTCCTTCCTATTATCATTTTTCACAACGTACTTAGGTGAATGTTCGCGTTCCAGGTGTGTGTATCGGTAAAGAAGGAGAAGGTTTTTCGCTCGCCGGAATCATGTCTTTATTCATCTGAGTTTATCGTCAGAGATAAAAGCGGCAACAAAACAAACACCAGTTATAGGGGACAAGGATCAAACACTAGTAAAGCCTGTCTGATGGTGACCGCGTTGGGCTCTGCATGCCGGTGCCAAATCGATAAAGTAATTGCCTTGGTTCTCATTTGAGACCTAGACTTCAATTAATTTCTGGATTGTCTTTATCCAGGCGTGGGCGATTATCTTCGTGGCTGCGAAGTTAAACTTGTGATGCGTTTCGTAGGTGTTGGTAGCCACTTGTGATAATTCGTCACCCCGTCTTACAGCCAGCTTATGCTCATGTATGCGTGATTCAAGCATGCGTCCAGTCTGTCCTGTGTAGTTACGAAGGCAGTTTATACATGGGATACGATACACTTCACCCGACTTCTCACTCGAAATTACGCGGTATTTGATTTGCGTGACTCTGCTGCGCATGGTAGCTTTGGGTCGGTGCGCAATGTCGACACCTAGTCTTGCATTAATGCGCTTGGTCGCCTCTGATACGTCCTTGATGTACAGCAGCGCTTGCGATACCATAGGGACTGGTTCTGGTTAGGTCCTCCGAGGGCGAACACGTCGGCATCGGCCTACGAACGCCTTTGGATGGCGTTCCACATAAACTGATCCCGGATATATTGGGCCTCACGTGCAGTAAGTCTGGATACGTTTGAACAGTGTTCTTATACAGCTCCATTGATGAGCTAACGAATGCTTGCTGGGAAAATTGAAAAGCTGAGTGCTGTTCGTCGTCGTCCTATAGGCGGTTGTTTATTTCGCCGTTTGAAAGTGCGCCTCATGAGCACATCAAGGGCAACTGTCTCGCATTTTGTTCTCCCCTCGTGAATAGTATCTTTAGGAAGATCGAGTGATCATGGAAATTCTGAAGCATGTTCCTCTTGACGATAACAAACGTGTCTTTCCACTTAACAACGCCAAAAGATCGGCGGATGCTGGGCGAAGTCAACCTAATCCAGCTCTTGTTGAACCAATTCTGCCACTTAACCGGAGATTGGTGAGCCTATTTGGGTTCCCTTTTGCTGCTCATAAGTTTCTCCTGCAAAGGTGAAGCAGGACTTTTGACAAAATTCGAACAGCCTCATGAGCGAACCGAAGGTTTCTTCGTATTACATCTGCCGTTTCCTGCGCAAGTTTTCTCGTGCCAAACTCGGCGGAGAGATGTGAATAATGACGTCACGTGAAAGGAAACCGTCATTTCGTCCGACTGAAGCCTACGACCTTGGAGGTCTACCAGAAATAAGGAGGCTGAACGGACTGAGGCATTCCAATTGTCTGAGAGGAAATTCACTTTTCGAATACATCCATTTTGCCAAATCATAGATGGGGCTGCCTTTTAGGGAAAGTGATTGGCGGCAGCGGAACATTGAATTATCTTTGGCAGACCATAGAAGCAAGCCAGGGTAGTATACGTTGGTCTTATTTTGATTCCGTTGGTTCTCCGTGATCAAATTTTGGCGTTAGAACTCTCCCAGTCTGTAAAGTTCTCTATCGTCAAGTAGAGCCTTGGCTTTCTCACTGTAGTCTGTTCGGGTCATTACAGAAATTTGACTGACCGGCAGAGGAATTGCAAGCACAAGTATTAGCAGGTAGGTTGAATAACGCCAAAATGTGATCACGGAGAACGGAGTCGAATGAAACGCACGGATACTACCCTGGCTCGTTTCTATGGTCTGCCAAATTTCCGCAACCTAAATGTTCCATTGCGGGCCACGAGTTTAACGTTGCAGCCAGGAGGATAATCGCCCACATCAGGAGCAAGACAAGCCGGAAATTGATTGAAGCCTGGGCCTCCGATGGGGACTTGGTCAATCGATCTGGCGCCGGCATACAGAATCCTGCACGGTCACCTCCGGTCAGGCATCACTGGTGTTTGATTGACCCCTGCCCCCTATAACTGTTGTTTTGTTGCCACTTTTATCTCGGACGGTGGACTGCAGTAAGCATTCGATAGCTGTGACGAATAAAGCCATGATTCCGGCGAGTTGAGTGCCTTCTTCTTTTTCCATTTCTGTAACTCCATCTCTCAGACTACTTCCCCGCTGTTATATTCCGGTTACCCTGGGACAATCCGCGCTTACACCCACTAAAATTTGTCATTAAACACTGTTTAGATGGTTCGCTTACTACTGAGTAGTCTGTTTCCAACTATTGCGGCTAATGAAAGATATGAGACGAAAGACGAGGATCGGCAAGGTGGATGAAGGCATCTGAGGTTAATGGTGATGACTTATCTAAGACGGTTTGTGTTGCCTGTTCTCGTGTCTTGCATTTCCTGCACTTGGTTTGATGCTCATGGGACCGTCGTTCAAAATGGACCAGAGGATTAATTTGAATTATTATGAACATTATTTCCACGTATATATTTCACGAGGTCATTATGTCCTACTCGGCCATTGATGATTCAGCATGACCGATGCTTTGCGTGCAGTAGCACTCTCAAACGATGGGTTGGCATTTTTCAGCCGACCCAGAAATGCCACCTTGTTGCGGTTTGCTGCTGTCGTTAGCAACAATTATATTTCGAACTCTAGCCAACATATCGGAATTATGCCACGAATGCTTCTCAATGAGATCGCGGACGTCGTCTTCAAGGTGCACAACTAACAAAGCATTTCGCCTAAGTAGTAAACTTCATTATTGGCCACTACCCTAGTGTAGTTTTATAAAGTTCTTTATCAGATCCTGGAATAAAAATCTTATGATGGAGCTTTCATGCTTCATCGCAATAATCAGGTGACAGAAATCGGACTTAGCACATGATGTTTTAACACTGACTCGAGCCTTTCGAGGTGTGTGTTTGATCTTTTGCATACCGAGTAAGATGCTACTCTTTTTTCCATGAGGGCCGTTAGATTAATGATGCATTTGCATCGATAGCACAATATCGTGCTTTAACTCTCCGTAGTCAGCCTGTCAGGACTGCTGACTATTCCGAGCAGCGCCAATCACTATCTTCCACGCAACTAAAGGTCCATAAATCAACGACCCCCTAGCTAACTTCCTCCCGACGAGAAACCCAACTTACAATACGATGGATAGTCCTTCACCTTCAGCTATGACGATCTCTATGTCACGAGATCGGTTGTGATTTGTGCTTGAATTAGATTATTGTGAGAGAATTCAACAGCTACGTTGCCTGCTCTTTTCACACCCATTACGTTCCAAAAACAAGACGGCGGAAGATAAGCGCCGAACGTGTGACTGACTTTTTATTCCTCCCATCTACTAGTTTCACGCTTACTGATGCTCAACCCACGTAAACCAGACCTCACTCATTAGGATATAGCGTTGTTGAGTTTTGCCAGTGAATCAGTGAGAAGTGGCAGTTGAAGATTCACCTTTCATCCGGAAGACGACGAAGTCATCCTTACGGCCTGTTGCCTTTCAGTGTTCTGCTTTTGACTAGCTGTATTACTAGCTTGTATTACGCGCTGGGTGACGGTTGGTGTATGACCACCGTTTTCTCCGCGTTGCCTGTTTAGTCCGAAATTGGCGCAGCCGGCGGCGAAGAGGTCTAAGCTCCTGTGCATGCCCTCTTCCACCGTGGTGTTGAGGCCCGCAGTCGTCCGCGAACGCAGGTCGCGGCCTGTCGTTGTAGGCACATGTGTTGGGGCCTACATGCGCCGGGTAGTGATGTCCGCCAGTTCTGTATGCCGCGCTGATCCCAGGGCGCTCACCACAATAGGCGTTCATCAGCATAGCAAAGAGCAAGAGACTGAAGAGTTTGGGAGTGATAACGCAGACCTGCTTCACTCCATTGGTCATTTTTAATGCCTCGGCGACTGCCCTCGTTGTCAGTGACGTGCATCAGCATTCAGTCGTGGAGCCGACGCACTAGTTGCGCTAAGCGCTCGCAATAGCCGAATTTCTGCATGATTTTCCACAGTACAGCGTGATTCAACTTATCACAGGCTTTCGTTAGATTCACGAAAGTCATGTTGAGGCGGGTTCGCAGCTTCTTTTAGCTGGCGATCGGCGAAAATCATGTCGGTTATTCTGCGGTGTCGTCAGAAGCTACGTCAAGTTTCTGGCGGCATTCCCTGTTCTAGGTGGTTGGTAAGTCGATTGAGAAGAATGCGAGCAAATATCTTCCAGAAAGTTTTGAGCAGCGAAATACCTCTGGTTACCACATTGTAACCGGTTCCCTTTACGCTGGTCGAAATGGACGATAGTCGCGTCCTTTAAATCCGAAGTAACGTGTCTTTGATTCCACATATCCTGGAATATTGTTGTAAATTCCGCCATCAGCTGGGTCCCACCTCGCTTGTAGACTTTGGCCGGGATCGCATCGGGCCCCAGACCTTTCCCACTGGAAATATTTGCGAGGCCCGGATGACTTCTGGTAGTGTAGGCGGACGATCCAAATCACTGGTAGTTTCCACTTGGGGGAGACGTCCGATAGCAGCATCGGACATGGCTGATGAGCGGTTGAGGAAATTTCTTAAGTACTCGGCCCAGCGCATCAGAATTTGTGATGTAATTGCAGCAGCTTAAGTTCTAAATGAAGACCCTAGCAGCCATTACCTTCTGGTCTGGGTCCGTACGAGAAAAAAAAAGAGGTACACCAGTTGTACAGAACTATCAGAGAAGGGGTTGGGCGAAGTTATCAGCCGGACGACAGCACTTGCGGCTCCGCGGGTGCATCATCCCAGTTTGAGACAGTGGCAAGGCCATGTGAGAGTCAGCCTTGCAGGGGACTGATCTGTTAAGAGAGCCAGGATCAGCCGTAACTGGTGTAGACGTGCAAGTAGTAGTCGCGCGAGGTTCAGGGTTGCAACATGCTGCAGAGCTGGGTCACTAAAATCTATCCACCAGAAGTGTTGTGCCACCGGAGCTGGCAGCGGTGCGGTTCACTTGGTTCAGTGGCCTTGATAGCGTTAAAGAAATTTTCCATTTCTTTGCGGTCCGTTTGCCCGTGGATATTCTCAACTATGCGGGACACCCAGGCGTTCTACATCGCCCAGAGCCGTTGCTGTACAAGGCGGCGACATCTGATGAAGGTTGTTTTGTGTGCGCGAGTTCGGCTGTCCGAGTAGGCTTCGTATTGTAAGTTATTCTCAGCGAGTAGATTGCTGATATCGGGGTCGTTGTCGTCAAACCAGTCCTGGTGTTGACGGCGTGCGCCGCGGATCACCTTGATCATCAGCACATCTTGGCGATTACGCATCCGGAAGAGAACATAGTCCAGCTGCTGCCAGCGCCGCGCTCCGGGGTGCATCCACGTTGCCTTCTCCCGCGTCGGAATAAGGTGTAGATCGGCAGGAGGCGATATTCCGCACAGGTTCACAGAAGAAGAATGCTGTTATTGTTACAGCTTCCAAGCAGTGTGGTCTATACCAACGCTGGCTTTGAAGTCGCCAAGGCCAACCAGTTTATCAGCTTTCGGAACAGATGCCAAAAAAGCGTGTAGGTCCTCGTAGAATATGTTGTTCGCCTCGACAGAGTTCGTAAATTTCGGGAAAGCCTACACTCATACGATGGGCCAACCTCGCAAAAAAGCACGCGCGCGCGGATCCTACGCTGCATGCCATGAATGTGCGCCCGACAGCGTCCCGCACTGGCTGTAGCCAGTGTCCCCATCAGATCTGATTGGTCCATGCCCGCGAGAAGTCGCTTGACTCTTCTCCATCTTCCTCTTGATGTGGATTGGACAAAATACGGTCATCTGAACGAGGCGCTATATACACACGCAGATTTTCACTGCGAAGCACTTGTCGTTTTTGGACTACACCTTTTTCTCTTGGCAGATCGTTTTCTCTTGCTGTACAGTGCTGGAGTTGGGACAGCCGTCGATCAAGCATACACTTTGTGTGAATTTTTAGTACCAGGCCGGGTCATAACAATTTGGCGACGCAGTTTATCACTAATGATGGCTGACGAGTACGCTAATTTGAAGCAGATGTGGCAAACAGCAGCTGAAGATAGTGGGGGCTCTTGCCGTTAAGCTATCCAACTCATCCATGGGCCAATCAAACGCCGTTGGTGTTTCGCAATCCGTTGATCATATTACCGGCAGCATCACTGAATTCCTGTATGACCCGCATGCCCATATCACCTTTGATAATAAGAATCAAGGACTTGTACTCTGTCGATCTGGCTGCCCATGACGATGCATGGAAGGTGCAAATCCTAAGTCGCAAACTGGGCCCTACCGAGCTAGAAATATATACTGACTTATTCCTTTCCGAAATCCCCCGAGAAATCACTTTCGCGGACACGGTGAAGACGTTGTCGCAGATTTTTGGTGAACGGTCGTATCTGTTCAACACTGGATTCCAGTGCCTCCGACTGTAAAAATAGGAATCCGACGATTTCATCACGTACGCGGGCATTATCGATTGCGAGTGCGGGCGATTTCAACTCGGTTCTCTCAAAGAATACCATTTTAGAGGCCTCATATTTGTCTGCTGCCTCCAGTCCCAAAAGGTTGCTGACATCCAAACGTCTCCTGTCCCAAGTGCAACAGAACGACTCAGTCACACTCCAAGAGCTGGCTGGGGAGTTTCAAGCGTTGATTAACATCAAACACGATTCTGCTACGATCAAAGGCATTCCCACTTCTTGCTCAGTCCGCACAATCGCAGCAAACACGCCAGATCCATTAATGCGGCCCAAGCAAGCACCCAAGGTGAAATCACCGCTATCTCCTCGTCGGCGCTGTGGCACGCGTCATTTCTATTGGGATTACCCATTCCGCCAACATCGTTGCCAAAACTGCAACCAGGTAGGACACCATGATGGGCTCTGCCAAATACCATCCACTACTGGAAGCAAGTCTGCCCCCGCTACTTCAACTGTAAGCGTCGCTTCCTTTCAAAACGTATGCAAAACGCCCATCCGTTGGCAATTTTCAGAGCCTTTCTGCCACTTTCCAGCTCACTGCGGCTGATAGCAGAATGTTTTTTGATATTTTGCTCATTGGTCACATAGTCAGTCTAAAGCTGGACACTGCTCCAGATATCATTATCATCTCTGAGAGACTTTGGCAGTCACTTGGCAGCCCCACAGTGCAGCAGACTTTCCAGTCCGTCACAAGCGCGTGCTGTGGTCTCGTACAGCTAATGTGGCAACTACGATCCTGTGTGTCCTTCCGCGGCACGACCGTCACTGCGATCTGCTACGCTACAAAGTCTAATCGCAACTTTCTTGGTCTCGATTGGATTTCACAACTTGGTTTGGTCGATATGTCGCTCAGCGTTGTTTGCAGTCAGGTGCAGATTCCTGCTGTGCCATCAGACCGCGCCAAGGACATTATCCAAAGGCTCGCTCCAGTGTTCCAAGACGACCTGAGTCGTTGCACGTACACTCAAGCCGTGCTGCATCCGTGTCCTGGAAGTCATCCAGTCCTCTGCGCAAGGAGGACAGTTCTCTATGCGCACTTGCAGATGCTAAACGGAAGTGCCTGGGGGAACTGGGAGTTCTGGAACCTGTGTCCTACTTCGCTTGGGCTGCTCGATTTTTTGTGGTTAAAAAAGCCAACTGGCTCGATCCGTATATGTGCTGACTTTTCCACCGGTCTCAATGCCACTCTGACGCCGAACTGCTATCCACTTCCGGTCCCTGCTGGTCTGATCATCCTGCTGAATTGTGGCACATGCTTTGCCAAGTTAGACCTGGCCGATGCGTACTTGCAGATCGACGTCGCTCCAGAGTCGCGCAAATTGTTGACGATAAACACTCACCGCGAACTGTTGCAATATACCAGGCTGCCCTTTGGTGTGATGACCGCCCCAGCCCTGTTCCAGCTAACGATGAACGCGATACTCCCCGGCATTCCGAGTACAGCTGAGTATCTGGACGATATTATCATCATGGGTCACTCCCCGGCTGAACTGCAAGAATGAGGCTGTGCAGTGCTCGAACACGTGCAGGAACATGGCTTCCATCTGAGGGCCGACAAGTGCCAATCCTTCCTCGAATCAATAAAGTACCTCGGACTCATCTTTAATGCCACTGGTCGCCATCCAGATCCCGAAAATATTCGTGCCATCCAAGGGATGTCAGCACCCATGATTTATCAGAACTTCATTCGTTCCTTGGCCCGACCAGCTACAATAGCGCCTTCCTACCGTTGCTGCATAACTTACGAATCCCGCTCAACCGTTTGCTGCAGGATTCTCCCTGATCTTGATCGTCCGACTGTGAATAGTTCTTTGTCCAGCTGAAGTCGATGCTGAGCTCGGATCTGCTGCACTATGATCCGACTCTGCCGATCGTCGTTGTTGCCGACGCGTCCAATCAGAGTTGGTGCTGTCATTTCGCACACTTTGCCCGACGGGCCTGAAAAGGCGGTCATGCACGCATTCCGCAAGTTAACTCCTGCGGAGAAGAATTATGGCTAAACCGAGAAAGAGGCATTATCCATCATCTTTACTCCCAAGAAGTTCCACTAGCTGCTGTATGGTCGTCATTTCACTTTGCTGACGGACCATAAACCGTCGCTGTCAATCTTCGGTTCGAAAGAAAGGCATTCCGGTCTATTCAGTCAGCCGACTTCAAGGCTTGGCAACTATTCTTCTAGGTTATGATTTTGATATTCGCTACTGCCGCACTACCGACTTGGGCCAGGATGACGCCCTTTCCCGCCTCATCTGCAATCATCATGAACCCGAGGAAGACGCCGTGATTGCTGCCATTTTGATTGAGGACGCTGTGCACCGTCAGCTTTCAGACGCCATACGAGGCATATCTATCACTGCCGTCAAGATCCGGCGCGCTAGCGAACAGGATCCCATTCTCCACCAAGCCATCACCTACGTGCAGACCAGATGGCCAACCATTGCTATCACTGGCGATCTTCACCAGCTATTCCTCCGCCGAGCATTGTTATCGGTGGTTGATTCCTGTCTATTGTTTGCGGACCTTGAGGTGATTCCTTCTTTATTTCGACCTGCTGCCCTACGCCAACTTCATGCTGCCAGTCGAATGAAGTGCATCACTCACAGTTTTGTCTACTGGTTGGATATTGACAGCAACCTCAACGACCTCGTTCGACGCTGTCCCCGTTGTCAGCAAGCGGCCAAGATACTGTCTCGTCAACCGGCAGTGCCATGGCAGCTATTGAAGAGGCCTTGGTCACGTGTAAATATCGATTTCACTGACCAACTTGATGGAATGGTATACCTAATATTGGTCGACGCCTACTCAAAGCGGCCCGAGATTCCACCACTGAATCCGGCAACCACATCTGCCACTATGGCTTTCCAACAAGGCATCTTCAACCGGTACGGCCTACCAGATGTTCTGGTTTCGGATAATGGTTCACAGTTTACCTCACCGGTTTTTCGCTAACCAACTCTGACTAGAAAGAGTCCATCAAGAGCATACTGATCATCTTAAGAAACCATAAGGGCAAGAATGTAAGAAATAGTGTAGCCTATGTCTACGGCGTCTTGATGGCAGATAGCGACCAGACACTAATTCCGATTCAAATCAGTATAGTTCACGCATAATACGTGCTTCATAAGGGATGCAGCTTTTAATGGTGGAAAAAGTCTCGTTGGTAGAGTCAAAACGAATTGTATAGGTAAGTATCTAAGACGTCAGAAATTGTAAAAATGGCGTGCATATTAAACTGGTAAGGGGTTGGCACATTTGTGTCACAGACTTGAGTATGCTGGTGAGATCACAGGTCGCAAAACCTCGGAGGATTTGTAAGAGGCTTAGATTGGATGCGAATGAATTATACCAGATAGTTTAGAGATGCAGTCTTCCGTGCGGAGATGATCGTGAGAAGGGTGACTGCGTTGGTAAAGTTGAAGCAGATTCTGATATACTGCTGCGTTGAATGCCGCACCATGTTCGATTATCCTATTAACGATTGCCTAAAAGACCAGGGAATAATTGTTAATGCTAGTTCAGTCCTGACTTCGTGCATAAGACTGGAGTTAATAAGAAAGGCGTCCTACTGCACATAAAAAGTGACAGAAGCCCACTTCTGCTGTTCATACGTACACGTGGTCCGCGCCTTATTGAGAAAGGATTAGTGGGTTATGGGAGGCAAGAGCGGTTGTGTCACACACCGAGCTAGACGGGAAGTGAAAGACGATGAGCCTCGAGCTACACAAGAGTAGCTTATAGAGCAACGGGGTTCGTGCATCTTCGTAGAGATCAATCCTAAAGAGGGAATGGAGATCCGAACATGAACCGAACTAATGCAGCTGGATGACTTCACTTTCCAAAATGTTTATTATTTTTTCAATGGTCCGGCTTCACAAAAATCTGGTAAACTCTATGCGCCCTCACTAATAACCATAGAGACCTGCACCGAAACTTATGAAAAATGGTTAAAAACCATTAATTACAGCACAAAATGTTAACGTAACTTTTACAGTGTGTTTTCGACTAGAAGGGATCACTTAGGCGGTGTAGTAATATTATTTATCATGCAACAAAACCCAAAACAGTTCAATCACATCCAGTTGATAATTTTTATATTCGTCTCTCAGCGACTGACTACGAAAAGTTCGTCTGGTTAAAAATGGCTACTCACTTTCTCCAATGATTATCGATCCCCTCATAAAGGTATAGCTAAGTTTTCTTAGAGGTTTTCGATCGAAGAAAGGGTGGTTTTCGAGCCAAAATGTTTTTGATCACGCATTTTTAAGAATCCATGATGTCCATTCAACTAGCGTCGTATTTCTACGTCATTAATGTTCCCAAGACATATACAACGTGGTCCATAGTCATTGCACGATTTTACGAGCCTTGTCTGAAATAGATAATTTTCCTTACAGGGGAAATGTAACGCTTGTAGTTCGCATGCCCTGAACGCAAGCGCAACAGTAGGTAGGGTTCAATGTTACTCAAGAAACAAAACCTTTTTTAAGTGTAAGAAGCATTTTCTTCTACCGTGAAATTTTAAAAAGCGCAGTTTACAACTAATTGCGTTAAAGAAAGGATTTTTATACACCTTGTATAAAATATGTATACATTTAAAAGTTTACCAAAAATCAATGGGGAAGCGCGTACAACTAAAGTATCTGTTTTTAAGAATGGGAATTTTAGGGTAGTCGGGCTGCGCAACCAAAGTAGG
This sequence comes from Schistocephalus solidus, assembly GCA_017591395.1. Taxonomy (NCBI): domain Eukaryota; kingdom Metazoa; phylum Platyhelminthes; class Cestoda; order Diphyllobothriidea; family Diphyllobothriidae; genus Schistocephalus; species Schistocephalus solidus. The sequence goes on along the minus strand of WEDG01004976.1, from coordinate 119,622 downwards.
CATCCTGATGTGACTGAGCTATATTGGATAATGCTGTATGATAATTAATATTACAATTAGTTAGGTTTTAGATACTCTTACGCATAGGATATAAGCTCTAGTTAAGAAGTGCACCATTCCATCAGGATTTTCAGTGAACATTTCCAAATAACAATCGAAAGGACCCATTATCTGAATAGTCTATACCATTTTCATGCCATTTTTCCGTGACTGTGTGAATTTAACTATCCTTTTTAAAACGTAACAAAAACAAATTATTTCCAGCGGTAGTTTCGTAGAGGAATAACACCTATTACAATTTTGATGAATAAAAAAATCGAGTAACTTAGTTTTAAAAACCTCATAAATTCCAACAGCTTCGTCGAGATCCTATTCGATTTTCTGGAAAGTTTAGTGCTTGCAACGCCTGTTGTCCTGGTTCTCAATGTACCCATAAATAGCCGGAAAATTGGCATGTTTTTTAAGCTGTAGCAGTTGACCGAGGATTTTTCAAAGAGAGGAACTTTCTTCATCTTTTCTAAGCGGAAAACTGTGACAGAGTGGGCCTGTGGCCAAGGAGAGCACACCAATTAACCAATAAGTACCAAGTCAAGCAAGACACTATATGGTGTCATCAATGCGGTCCACTAAAATGAAAAAAAAAAACTGAAGAGCAAGGCATGAAACCCCACAGTACGCTTACCTCCGGAGTGAGATAAAGTAGTTCATAGAGCTGTTTAACGCGAACCAAATCGGATTCGTGATTCTCCGTCAAGAGAGCTAGGGTCTGCTGCAATTTGTAGATATTTCGGCACCTAGAGGAATTGTAATGGAGAGGAGTGAAGTGAGGCAAGAGATGGATCATCGAGATTATGAAAGCTGATAAAAACAACAAAAACAAAGCAGAGGCGACCATAGTACAGCGCGACACACTTCAGAATAACAATGAAAAACTGGCACATTTTTGTCTATCGGACCTGTACATTGGCCCTCCACGATTCCGTCCCTTTTAAAGGTTATGACTTACAATAGATACAGTGCACTGTATTAATGCTTCGGACATTGGGAATTCTGAAAAATACACATGCTATTCCAAACAAAATGATAAAACCAAACAAACTGAGAGTTTAATTCTTACAATGCAAGCAGTTGAGTACGATAACAGGAACGCTCGTTGATAGCTGGGTTGCCTCAATGAGGTTTAAACAACCGTTAGTTCATATTTGGATGAGGGTTAGAGGTAAGGATAGGGTTTAGGTTCAGAGTAGGGCCACGGTTAAGGTGTGGCTCAGGGTTAGTGTTAAAGCTAGGATATGGGAATAGTAAACCTTCTTGGAACTTAATGCAAGGTCATCTGTTTTACGTGGGGGGCGTTCTTGTAGCCTGCAGGGCCAGGAGCGTAGAAGCCATCCCCCCGAGAGGGTAATGAACTCAGGTTGAAAGACGCAAAATTGTTCAGAAGCGGAAAAATGGACTTACATTTTTCGGTTGCCGTTTGAGTTAATTCGTGGTATTTGTGGAATGATTCGAATAAAGAGCTGGGAAATGAAATCACCCAAGCCATCAAATATGAACCTAAAAGGAGAAGGACATAATACGAGAACAGTGTGCAATCTATGAAAAGGGATCCCCACAATTAAAAGGAGTTAAATATTTGTAAGAAAAACAGATAGCCAAACTGGCAAGTAAACCGATTTTCGCTGTGAGTCTGCGCAAATCTTCTGCGATGCTGATGGAAAAACTGTCCTCAAGGAAAGAACACATATACAAACAGAATCCTGCGCAAACGTTTGCCGCTTATAGGACAAGCTAACGTTCCCGCAACGGTTGTTTACAATGAAAGTCGAGCATTTGAAAGGGCACGCAACTACTCTGAAATTTCGAACTGGTTTTTTGAGGCCGCCCTCAGAAACATCGTCAGTTAGACCATCGTAATCCACAGAAGGGTGGTGCAGGGACGATGATTTGTGGGAAAATTAGTTTTAAGTGATAGTAGACTTGTACTGCATCTACCACACTTTCCCTTCCCTTACCCACCTGTATGGAGACGTTGTCGAGACGACCGGACGCGAGGTCGGGTGCAGGTGAATCATATTACACCATAGCCATAAATGGCAACAGAGGGTGGTGCGGCATAAGTCGGCACCTACGCGCGACCATGTTTGGCACGCGCACCCCCAACCCACCCCCATGTTCGAAATTTGTTATGGGAGCTCATCTCAAATAAGAATAACGCCTGCCGTACCCTGATTTGGCCCCCGTGTTGGTCCAGCGCATCTACCACGCGGCCCGTTTAGGAGGCACTCAGAGACCTACATGAAACAAACACACACAGTAAAAACTTAAACTTAAGTTTGTTCGAATTTTCTTCTTCGTCTCCAAATGAAAGTGTTCTTGAGATGAACATCGGTTAATCGATAGTTCCGTAAAGGTATATGAAGGTGAGAGGGGGAACGTGTGAATAGGAGCACAAAAGGCTGATTATAAAGCATGAAAGTGAAGGGAAAGAAACAGGAAGATGAGGAAGCGGGGGTAAGAATAAAAACAAGACACCAAAATATACAATTAGCCGGACTAACTGGCGTGAGAAGTATAAGGTGACGAAAATCACAAGCACAAGCCACCACATAGTCATTTTTAGATTTACACCATCCCACTAACAGAGAAAGCCAGACCAAGGTCTCTTTAAAAAAGGGAGGCTCAATGTTGTTGCCAACCGAAAGAGGCAGCAAAATTTTACAGTAGGCAAAGTACTTCCGGGAACCTAGCAAGGCCATAATTTTCAACAGTAACAGTTACGAGGCAGGACGAAAGACGTTAGCACATGAGGCTGCTCACAGTAAAATCCCAACTACGAGAACTCGACCGCCAAAAGTGACGAGTTCAACACTGCCGCAAGAAGTGCGCAGTGGGAACTTCCGCCTAAATTCGATTATCATGAGGCAGATGCGTGCAGCATCTACTTCACTCACTCACTCCCCACACTCCAAGTCCCAGTGGCAATAATGAGTAGGTTTTAGTGATAATAGGTGTGTGCATAATATCTGACGGAAATGAGGTCTCCTCTACACGTGCTGCGCAAGTGCTGCTACCTAAATCCGCACCGACCAACCTTCAAAGTAAGCGGTTGAGGTACCGCTTTCTCTCTCTCTCTCCCTCTCTCTCTCTCTCTCTCTCTCTCTCTCTCTCTCTCTCTCTCTCCCTCTCTCTCTCTCTCTCTAAAGTACCTGAGAGGAGCGCTAAGTCCAGTTGGGGAAAAGAGATTAAAATTGGAGCCACATTCTAAGGGAGGGGGTATGTTACCGCTGCAGTTGTCCACAGTTCCGACCAAGAATTTTAGTGCATCGTGCCTGATATATAAGAATGAAGAATTTTTTGACTGCTATAAAGGAGGGTATCACACGATCAGCCTAATGATCGCCCTCTTTCCCTTGGTATGCAGTAATAGCCTGTCTGAGCTCTTGCTCCAACTGATTGAGCGATTGGGCAGGGTGGTTGAGGCCGCATTTGCCACGATTTAATGTCTGACGCATGTAAACATTCACACGAATAATGCATCGCAAATCCCGATTGAAGCGAGCGTAACTGGTGCTGGCCTGGGGCACGTGTGCCAAGGATTCGGTAGGGTTGTGATTTGTTCGCAATTGCTCTAACATGTTAAGAGGTGGCGGGAATGTGTGGCCAGTTGGTACATCAGTTCGACGTCGTAATCCGATGATATTCATGCTCCATAGCATGGTGGTGCAGGGATGGTGACTTGTGCTCAAATTAGTTTCAAGTGATATGAGAGTTGCACTGCATCTACCGCTCTCTCTCTCTCTCTCTCTCTCTCTCTCTCTCTCTCTCTCTCTCTCTCTCTCTCTCTCTCTCTCTCTCTCTCTCTCTCTCTCTCTCTCTCTCTCTCTCTCTCTCTCTCTCTCTCTCTCTCTCTCTCTCTCTCTCTCTCTTTCCCTCTCTCTCTCTCTCTCTCTCTCTCTCTCTCTCTCTCTCTCTCTCTCTCTCTCTCTCTCTCTCTCTCTCTCTCTCTCTCTTGCAGTACCCGCCTGTTTCCGGTGCCAAGACATTGTCAAGAAGACCGGAGGCGGGGTCAGACGCAGGTGAATCATACCTCACCACAGGTATAAATGGTAACAGTAGGTGGTGCGGTATAGGTCGACACCTACGCGTGACCATGTTTGGCACGCGCATTCCCCCCCTCTCCGCATATTCGGGATTTGTTATGGGAGCTCATCCCAAAGAAAGCCTGTCGTACCCTGATTTGGCCCCCCCTTGTTGGTCCAGCGTATCTACCACGCGGCCAGTTGGTGCATTACCTACATCGCTAGTGGTTGCCCCCTCCGTCCTAATGGTGTAGATACACAACGAACTGAGCTGCAGATGCGCTGCACTAAAGCACGAGTCAAACCGCCTCATAACACGCATCCATCGAACTACGCCAAGTCCACAGCAGCTCATAACTACCGTCGTATTTTCGAGTGTCGGCACCACATAGACGAAGCCCCTCACGCCGCATCAGCCACTGTCCTTAATCTGACTACCTGATAGTTGGCAGATTCGAAAGCGTGTGTGAGGCCGACACTGGGGAATCTGAAAAGAAGGGGCTGAGATCACTGGAACACGAACTTTATTCAACTGACGTTACGGATTCATGCTCGAACACATCATCGGAGACAGCATCAGACACGGGTAATTTATACATAAATTTTGGAAGCGCTTTTGTACTTCCAGATACTATCAGAGGCCGTCAGCCACCTTCTGTCAGCACTCGAAGTAGGAGTCGCACATAGACCAGAGGCAACCATTCGGCGTCAGGTAATGAGACGGAAAAACCAACCGCCACGGGGAGAAACATCTGGAGTCGTTTAGCGGAGCTTATAGCAGTTTCAGGCAAAGCAACTACGCCAAAGAAAGTAGAGGACTGCTCTGGACACAAATGGCCGAACGCGTGGCAGCAGTGTGGAGAAATAACGCTAACTCTCAAGTCGCGGCTCACTCGATGAGATCCGGCCACATACGCAAGTTCTACTAGGGCGAAATTCCCGCGAGAAGTGACAAGCACGTGAGCCGCGAATCGCTGGAGTCACGGTTCACAGGCCCCCCGTCCATTAAAATTGTAATAGCCTTCCCACCCAATATTCGGTACTGAGACTTCGTTTGGGTAAATTAATTAACCATTCGGGGAGCGCGCAGACGAACACTGTTTCCAATGGGCCAGATGGCTGAGCAAACCTCGCTGAAGATGAAATTTCAGCAATTAACGACTCACATACCGGCCACTAACCAATTTTCGCGCTCGAGGACAGCCATCCTGAATGAAGTGCTGCCGCTCAGTATCATACGTATGTCGTAGCGTGGTAACAGCATCCTAGACAGACTGCAGGTCTATGTATATGAAATATGCGTATCTGATACTGTCTCGGATGATGGGTTCGACCATAATCCGAAACGTCAAGCGAATAAAGTTCTTGTTCCAGTGCTGGCATCTACTTCTTCTCATCTACTTCTTGGAATTCGCAATTTCGCTTGTATCGGCAACTGGATAGTTTATCCTAACAGCATATCGGTGGATTACTCACTAAAGTAAATCTGACACCCGTGAAGCTGCCCCAATGCGCTAAAAAGCCCAGTTTGGAGGGCTGTCATCTGACAGGATAACTCGGTCCTTCCCAGGGCTAAAGGCCCGGAGGAAATGGTTCCCCCTTACTGTGAGCTTTGACACTGACCCATGTGCCATATCCGAGCCGCCCTTACAGTAGCCTGATACACGAAGTGGGGACCTCGTCATGTGTGTGTGGCAAACGTATCCGGGTTATTCAACATTCTCATCAACTACGCACGCGCCCAACTACGGTTGTCTTGGAATTGCCTAGCCATCGGGGCAAGATGGGTGAAGGAGTAGAGTACTGTAGATGCTACAAAAGTCTACCTTACCATAAAACCACTCACGCACAAGTCAATGGTGTTGCATCCACCTCGTAAAGTGCCTGGTGGGTGTCGTCGCTTACGATGCTCAGACTAAGGGGTACAGCAATGCCTGTCAAAGACGACCCGGGGTTGGAACTTGACTCTACCTCTAGGGCAGAAGGAAGGGGTTTCAGCATAGCACCAGTGGTTTTGTTTTGCGAGTGGTGGGTGGTAAATGTTGCCGTTCTGGTGACTCTAAAGTTATCTGACAAGCCCAATCCGAACCCTGAAAGGAAGCTGAAACCCCCGGTGGGCTATTCTGATATTACACTACGCCGTAAACAGGGTCACAGCACATCATGGTATGTTTGTAGGACTACACCGAATTCGCCTGAGGAAGTAGCTAGTGCCATAAACGCCGATAACATGCCTTAAATGGAGGCTGACAGGCCAGTGCGCCCAACCGCATCACCAGGCTGTCTGAGTGGATAGGTGTCTAGCTGCACGACTGACTACACAGCCGCTAGGAAGAAAAGTAGGCAGACCTCATTTTGCACTGGCTGAGAGTGTGAATGAGGGCATCCTTCAGTTGCTCCCAATAGACGAGACACTCTGTGACCGGGGCGTCGACATCCACCTCGTCTACCGGACACCAAAAGGGCACAATACGCGGTAGATTTCCGAACAAATTGAAGGCCTTCACACGCACGTCGAGGTAAATCATGAGGATGCAGGCATCAGAGAGACTGGATAGTTCCTGTGTGACGTTCATAAAACGCGCGGCGTCCGCCGTAGGTAGGGTTTGAAGCCATGTATTCTGGCTTGTTATGCAACGCAGCAACCAGTTCTGAAAATTCAACAGCGTTAACTGCAGTTAAGGAAAATTCTGAAGAGAATAGGTTTAACTGGGAAACAAGTTGGTCACTACTTCTCAAACAAAAAGAGGCATTACAGCAGAAAACTGAAGTGCGCATACAGGTCGATCCAACGCATGTACCCGTCTATCTGTCAGACCGGATAGCGTTTGATCGCCAGCACATTTTGGAGCGCTTCGGATCCAAATTTATCCCCAGGAAGCTAAATCGTTGTATCATCTGGCCATGAAATGGGGCAGTGCTAACAACGCACTTTGGCCCTCACCACGACTAGGTACAGAACCGACTGATCAGTATAGGCAAATCAGTGAACCCAAACAGTTTGTGAGTAGTAGATAAGAGCCTGCAGCCAGACTGGGTGGCCCGTTAGTGTCAGTGCTGCAACTAATTATAAAAACAGGTGCATGCATTTCAAGAAATGACGGTAGTAAACCGTCATGAACAGAGTAAGCGCCCATCTTAATGGAAAATTAAAAACGATAGGCGAACTGCCAGTAACATAGGTGCAAGCCAAAGTGCTGAAAGGCACATTGGTAAGAAGGACGAAACCTTTCACGTGATGCATGTGAGAACGGAGAAATGGCTCACCAGATCAGACTTATGTAACTTCTAACGTTTCAGCGAGCTTGGTTGGCTCATCAATGTCAAATCGGAGAATTCATTAAAACGAAAAGTGTCGTGTTGAGCTAGTCGGCCTTGGGTTGATGTTTTTTTCTTTCGCTACCTCATCCTTACGGTGGATGCTTGGCGAACTTGATAGCCAGGTGCGCCGAATTATCACCTCAAGTGAGGTTTGTTAAGCCTCTGTAGACGATCGGAGATGCGCGCCATCGCAACGGGTGGTAGTGATGACTATGTCACCCTAATTGTCAACAATAACCTGGTCCTGGATACAAAATGTACCAGTGGCGTGGGTCTTGGCCTTCGCAGTAGTGATGGATGCTATAAAACCGTATTACTAAGGAGCCAAAGAGCCATCTGATTACCCCATCAAATAACATTCTTCTAATTCAGGGCATTTAGCAGGACAGGACAGTTTGAAGTGCGGCCGACTTGCGGAGAGAAATGAGCTGAAATGTGATGACGAATGTTACCGCAGTATCGGTTTTACGCTAGCAACAAAGTTCACTCCGAGTCTGTTGGCGGACAGATGAGCCGACATTGGCGTCGGGACGAACAGGATCTCGGACTCCGCCAAACGCGTCCTGTATACGATAATTCTGAAATTACGAAGACCTAACGCAGTTGAATAACGGATGCTATCAGCCAATCCTGGCATTAATAAGCATGCGTAGGGGACAAAGTTTCATTTTTATGACCGTTTAATCGCTCACATATTATAATTTGGCCGTTATCACAAGTTGTTTCACACCTGGAAGGGGAAGGGGATGGGGGTGTAAGCCTAAATTGCATTGCATAGATTTCCCTCTTGCTATTTCCCAGAGCATTTTCAGTTTTTCTTACACTTATCATCCTTTAGATCGACGTCAAAACGTGAACATCGGTGACTCGAGTGCAGTTTGCCCACTTACAAACCTCTGATGCTTTTTTACACGAGATATAAATGTAGAAAGCAAATAATGCGATCAAAGACGTCAAGACGAGTAAGAAGAAGACAGACAAAGAAATCCGCAAATCTGCAGCTCATACGATGGATTCATGAAGCCGGCCAATTTTTTTGATGGTTGGTAGATTTGCGGTGCAAAGAGATATGTCGGAGGAGGATCCCACTTCATCGTGGATCATATGTAGAAGTTGATCCATTTCCTTCACAGCAAGTCTTGTGGTCTCCCTCTCATGCAGGATCTAGGAAAGTAAAAAAAATGCCTACAACCTCTAAACCGCAAAGGTTTATAATCCCAAAATGAACACTGAAATGGCTAGCTGTGAGGTGAAAGTGGTCTTAGTATGATTCGGTACTTCTGCTCCACAAATGTGCAACATGACACTTGGAAAATCGTTGAAGGAAAACCATTGCTGAAAAGAAAGTCAGTTAGCCTGGGAACGGTGTTCAATGGCAGTAGTGATCGTGACAGGGTGACAGGGGAGGGGAGGGGGAGGATAGTGCTGGTGATCAAGGGCGGCGGTACATCGGAAGGACGGTGACCTACAGGTTGTGGAGGTTGCCATCATCTTAGGGCTTGAGGCAGGGTTGGGAGAAGGTATGTTCGCTGACGCAGAAGTAGATGCTGTTGCATTGCGTCCGAAGGTGTTTAATTAGGTCAATTAGCCCACCAAATACAAATTCACAAACACAGTTATAAGCACCCAAAGCCTCTTTAATGGGTCTGGATAGAATGGGTGTCTGGCTACAATATATATTCGTCCAGCACAGCCAAATCCTCTTTAAATGGTCTGGATAGAATGGATGTCTTACATGTTCATCCAGTCTTGGTATAAAGTATAAGTGTCAATACGTCGGAGACACTATCATCTCCAAATGCGAAGCAAATACCTGCGGAATATATGGAACTAAGAATTTCGCAGCAAAGGGCGGCACAACTACCGGACAAATTTCTCAAGGTAACCACTGCTCCTTGAAGACATTGGTCTCGTCCGTCAACACTGCAGTTGATCATATGTTGATTGCAGGAGTAAAGAGTCCTGACGCAAAGTTGATCTTTCCCTGGGTACGGGCAAAGCTTTGGAAGCGAATGTGCTGTAGTTTCCAACTTGAAAGTTCACTAAAGTTGGTTTCTTCGTGGTTGATCACGAATTCTGTTTGGTAATCAGTACCTCCTGTTTCTCATAATTCCGATTTTCGCACATCTTCTCTAAATTGCATTTGGCTTTGTCGAAATTGCTTATCTGCCCTTCGTCCGATAGGACACAGTAATTTGATCGCCTCGCCCTCCCCGATAATAAAAGCAGCTTTACGTTAAATTCCAGGAAGTGTACAGATTACCGTATTATAGCTCTAAAACTAACCCTAGAATTAGCACTATCCCGACTTTAGCCCTACTCCAGACCCCGACGCCAGCTTTACCTTACGTCTAATCTCCCTGTAATCATGCGCAAAGCCATCCGAATTACGGGCAGTTCCTGTTCCCGTGTCCTGCTGTGGCAGGGGAGAGAGAGAGAGAGAGAGAGAGAGAGAGGAGAGAGAGAGAAACAGAGCGGGGGGGATGAAAGCAATCCTTACCGATTGCGTCAGTACGCTCAACGGTCAGTTCCCGATTCTGCACATGAGTATGCGCAAAAAAAATGCCTCGACCGTTGAAAAGGAGTTTGACGTTGCGTGCCTAAATGTGGTAGCTAACGAAATTTTGTGGCTCTTGGCAAGTTTCAAAAGCATAGTCAAATATCATGGCAAAGATTTCGATCAGGTGAAAATTAAAAGGGCAGGCTCCTTACATCGAGCAAAGCCGCAGGTCTCTTAAGATCCTGTAGGCTGCCTACAAAAGCGTGAGTATCTTCCACTGCACAAACAGAAAGATTGCTAGCAGTTTTGTTGATTTTGCCAGCTATTGAATGAGGGAACTTGTGCTGGAGGAGATCGGCATTCACAAAATTCGCCCCAACGACATGCCTCGTCCATACATTTTCTATGGTTTGCATGGTCTAGACATATGTGGACGAGTTGAGTCTGAGACAGTTTATGCAATTTCATCTCTTCCGTTACTTTCCTATGGGAGCAGCAGCTTGCCAAAAAATCGTTTTTCCAAACTGGCCGCCTCCTTTGGAGTGGTGGCTTCATTCAGGTGTCTACTGATACCACTAAGCGCTGATCGCGTCGTAAGTAGGAACTTTTCCTTGCCTAAGATTGTGATCCCGCCTGCTTCGTGAGGCGCTCAGATAACGGAATGGCAACGCCCTTCGTAGGTCGTTCAGAGGATATATACTGTTAAGTCGCGACAGTATATATAAATGAGCACGGATTCAGAACACTGAGACTGAGAGGTTAAAGTAACACTTGTATCAACAGCTACCAGGATAAAGAGGTACGTTAGAAAACAAGATACAGATTGTCAACAGCAAAGTTCCACCAACATAAACTCAAAAAATCGACCCAATTTGTCCGAACCTTGCTATGCAAGTGACGCACTCTCGTAAACAGCCTAGATGCTGTTAACATGCAGAACTAGTCCATAATATTGCTGGAAAACATCATGAAAGTGGCATGTGATCGATAGTAGCGTCTAAAGGTGTTTTAGCCATTCTAGAACCGAGGCTGCCTAATGACGACCGTAGCAACCCAGCCGAAATGCACTTCGCATTTCACATTAACATGTCAAGCTCGGGGGTCAGGGGGGGAGGGGGCGCGTAAGGGTCTAAGGAGATATGAAGTCTAACGCAAAGCTAGACTAACGTTTTCGCCACCTAAAAGTGGCTGCTGTTGCCAAAACTGGAAAACAACAAGCGAACATACACGAGGTGCTAACAGCCGTCGCGCTAGCCGACAGTGCGCTTGTCCTCATGAACTTCCTTAGCCCAATCGAGGCAGTGGCTGGGAGCATAACGCCCGGTAAATGCGCATTGCAGTGATGGTGGCAGGATGTAAAATTTAGTGCAAAAAATATGAGGTGAGATTGTTGGAACGAGACCAGTGATAATTAGGCTTTGCGCGAGCATTGTATTCATTCTTTCGCTCGGATAGAAAGTGACTGCTAAACTGAACAGTTCTCTAGTGTTTGAACCAGTGGCATGTGTCCTATGACACAACGTTCGTTTATCGCCAGTAGCAGGCTGGCGGGTGGACAGAATGGGATTGAGTGAGATCTTAACCACATCAGTGAGTGTCACGCGCTTGTTTGACTTCTGTATATACCTCTATGCTAAAGGCATATGACGTACTGATGATCGGTATCGACCATGAAACAGTTGTCTGAGTCTTGCCTATTGCACCCTTAGCAACATGCGCTTGTATTATATGTGACATGTGTCCGATGACACAACGTTCGTTTATCGCCAGTGGCAGGCTGGTGGGTGAACAGAATGGGATCGAGTGATTATCCTAACTACATTAGTGAGTGTCCCGCGCTTGTTCAACTTATAAATCAGTAACTATCAGAATTATGACACGTAGCCCTAAAATCTGCCAGAAGATTGCTCGCTCCCTTCCAAACGCAATTTAATTCAACCCGAGAAGTATAAATCTGTCTTCCTGGCTGGCAACTTTGGTGGTAGGCAATACCCCGTTATCACCCGCTTATGTCTCGACTGATAACTCGGTGATTGGTAGGTGAACAAATAGGTCAAAATCCTTGTCTTTCGTCATCCTGCCAAAAATTATGCCAAAACCGGAGGTGGAAAGCAGTTCTTAGAAAATGATCAACTGGTCTAACACATTGGCAGATGAACTGTCGTTATCGACGATGTTCCCCGCGTGTACCACAGCATGATGGACGCAGGGCCAGTAACTTGCGCGTCATATGCCGCACGCTCTCCGCCCTAACCCATTTGGGCCCTGTGGCATGAAAAAGTCAAGGCAACCGGAGGTGGGGTGGACGCAGAGGCTGACAACTCTAAATAGACCTTCTACGCGCGCCACGTACGGTTTGCTCTTCAAAAGATAAACTAAGTTTTTACAGAAGCTAGTAGGTGACTCTGAGTGGGAAGTCCATAGAGGCCACAGAGGAGTTCTGTCTACTGCATAGTGTCAACAATTGATTTCAACGTGTTTTTGGGGTTGTAGTAATCCTCTCCACGTCCTGACAGGGAACGAACCGATAATGGTACGGTTTTATGTTGTTCGTGATGAGAAAAACCGGAGGAAAAATAACGCAATCAAGGCCTCCCGAAAATAAAGGTCGGTACGTACACAATTCTTCTCTAAAAACTTTAAAAACCAACTCGTAGTCCAAAGCTCTGTATCCCGCATCAAAACTTAAATAGAAAGAATCAAAAATAAGGGTCGATAATCTCTGGAAATCAGGATACCCGGTGGGGCCCCGTAGCCTCGGTGGTTAGAGCGTTGGCTGTACACAAGCCTTACCCCTACTGTGGAGGGTTCGAATCCCATAGAGACCGTCAGCTTTTCCACCAGTGGAACAAAATAATCATTCAAAACTCTCAAAAGTCGATTAATGAAGTGAGCATGGTGCTAGCTGAAAATCCTACTTGGGCAGCAAGCTTACTGTATCAGAATTGGTAGATTCAAGACTTTGCGTTAGGCTGGGCGGATAACTTGACTCAAATGTGATTAAACTCACGGCTCCCGGTGGGGCCTCGTAGCTCGGTTGGTTGGAACGTTTGGCTGTACACGTTTGCTTTCGTGGACTCGTATCCCACCGAGGCCACCACGTTTTTCACAATTGAGTCAAGTGAATGACTCTCTAGATCCAAATCGACGACCTGAACCACATTTCTGCAGGCAGTACCCAAAACTTTAAAGCAATACCGATTACTTAAAGTTATCAGTACTCGAACAAGGGGCCACAAGGTCGACGACTGCTCATAAAGCCACGCATGGAGAAGTTAAAACAGCTTCGAGAAAACATAAAATACCCTAGTAAATAAATCACAGACTGAAAAAGGCATAGAAGTAGATCGAGCCATATAATGGAAATGCAGCCTATGCTATCAAACTAGAATTCAGGAATATAAACAATGCAAAAGTCAGGATACAACTTATTAACCGTAAAAGAGAACTCCACGCAGACGATTTCAGGATAATAGGCACACGGATAAACACATCAAACGTTGAAATCCTTTTTTTTTGCCAACGACATATGGTTGCCATGGGCCAGACTCTGGATCCTCTTTCTGCAAATGTAGGAATGATCAGACTAGAGAAATGTCAGTCAATCAGCCAACTGAATAGGTAACGACAGTAAAGTCGCTACGTGGATATGTGGACATTCGCAAATGCGCAAACCATCATAATCACGTTGTTAGACGCTGTAAATCAGGCCTATTCGTGAAGCAATTTCCTGTTTGCGATGGAAATGGCAGGTTTGCTTCCCGACATGAGCATCATACAGAATAAGAGCCCCGACGGTGGCTTTCAGTAAAGTATCTATCAGAAGAAAACCCGGTCTGCAAAAATATGAGCTTTACCGGTTTCGCACCACTTAACCAGCAATGCAATTTACACCGCAGTTCGGTATAAGAGGTTAGAAAATGTCCTTTGACAGGCAGCATCGAGGAGACACGCTCGGAAAGATCTAGAAATTGCGAAGTGAGAAAGAATTTTCTGACCGATTCATCGCAGACAATACTATCGAAAGGTTCTAAAATCCACCATGCAAACAGATGAAAGATAAAAGCGATCCTTCGTGGTTCCCCTTGAATAGCTGAGAAAATATCTACTAGCTTAGAAAGCCTAGCAGCCAAGATCCGGTATTATTCTCAATCACTGCCATTACAAACGTAGACTTGAAGTATAGGTTAGCAATTCAGGTAACCTCTGTTTGCATTGGGGTGCTCAGTTTGGGGTTTCCTCGTGAAGGTTGTAGTAGGTTGCATCATTTTCCAATCGAAAAAAAAATGCAAACTACTTGAGAAGTCACCTTTTACCGAGTGCAGTTTTTGAAGACGGCCGGCATCATGGTGTGTCCGGTATATAATGGCAGTGTCACTGACATCAATAGGGAGCTCAAAGGCTTCGCCTATATTTCCCTTAATAAAACTGAACTGAACTGAACTGAACTGAACTGAACAGTAGGCTGCAGATAGTTAAAGTTACAACCCCACTAACGTAATCCTTCCCGATGGAAAACGTATAAACGAATGTCAGTTAAAATTTCGTGACATCTCTAAGATTCTGTATATGCGAGGTTTGCTCTTTCTCTCTTTGTTTGGCTTCTCCTTGACACATGCGTTCTTTCGCTTGGTTTTTGCTGTCCTCCTGCCATGTCTATAGGTTTACAAAAGGAGGCAGCCTTTATACTCAAAAGTGCCCTGCGTGCTCTGTCTCACTTTTTAGTGGTCCAAACCGCTGGTTGCTGGCGTGTCTCAGTGGCCAGCGAATGAAACAAATACGGGGACTGGTCGTTAGCCTAACTTCGGCACAAATGGCGCATCCATCAATGGAGTATTGGGAAGGCCTTCGACTAAGACACACGGGTCTCACAAATAAGTGGTCGCGGGCGATGCAACGATAGTGCCTTTCAAGCAAGGCACCTGCTGACAACTTAGTTGCGGCCGTATATGCAGAAGGCACCCACTAGATGGAGGTTCACGCTACGTCAACCACGGAGTCCACAACTTCGAAACCAGTGGTAGAGCGGCTACAGTGAGTTACGAAGAAATAGACATGGTCACTGGAACAAGAACTTGATTAGCCTGACGTTTCGGATCCCGACTAAAATCCATCATCAGAGGAGGGTATTGGTTTGCCCAGGTTTCGCAGCATTTATTGTATGTAGTTGCTAAGCCACTACATTCTTATCACAATTGGCAGCTGCCGAGGGCATTGCAGATAGTTGCAGGTGGTGTGATAATGGTACGACAGCCCAGATGCAATCTCCATGCCGTTGTTGTGCACCAGCGTACCTGTCAAAATTATCGATGCCCACGCTCGTCTCACGTGGTTGCGTGTGGTGCGATGATGACTAGCAGTCGAATTGCTGATCACCAGATTTTACCATCGGTGTGAACTCTTGAGCAATTTTTCTCGCCGACATTGGCCCCAGGAACAATGCCCAGGCAAAATCTCGGCAGGTTCTTGCGCTTGTTGATTGATTGAGAGCCGGAAAACCGTGACTCCAGCAGTTCGTGGCTCAGGCAGTTGCGGTCTCTAGCGAGAATTTCGGTTTCATCAAATTTGAATGTGGCTGGGTACCAAAACTCTTCTCCGATGATGGATTCCAGTGAAAATCCGAAACGTCAGGCTAAAAAAGCTCTTGTTCCAGTGATCGTGCCTCCACATTCGCTAATTTATTATGAGAGGACAATCGTGGCTTGTGAGGTTCCTACTCATGAGATAGTCCGGCTGAGAGTCAAATCGCAATAACACCAGGAAGGCGTTAAAATGTGCAATCCGTGACCCCTCATTACATGAAGCCAGCATCAGGTATGTGCCTTAGCGATCAGCTCGTGTGTGACAAATGTACATAGGTCAATCGGCTTTGCCAGTCACAGCGTTCAAGCCTAGCTCCAGTTGTTCTTACCTTACGCTGCTAGCGGAGAACCATGGACGTGAGGAAGAGGTTACGCATGTTTACTTCACAAAAAATGGACGCGCAAGTCATCATGCGCCCTCGGGACAGTGATGGATGTCGTCACCCGAAAAAATCAAATTACTTTGCTGGCGTTCGAGTGTCTCGTCCCATTTGACCCCACCATATTTAACTGCCCCACCTGGATACCCAGATCTAATCGGTGGGTGCGCTACGCAGTGCTGTGAAAGCCGGTAGTCCCTTAGACCGTGGACCTATAAAAGATGAATGCGGTTTATGTGCCGGGTGTATTTATGAGAAGTTCAGTTTAATTTGGGGGTCGGGGGGGGGGGTAGGGGAGTAAACTGTCGTCACTTGACAAAGGCAAACCGGTAGGGTCTATTTTATGCCCTCCCCTCCCGTCAGGACATGGGAGCAGGAACCGCCCATAACACGGATAAATTTGCGCTAAATTTCAGGGAACATAGGGTTAAGGTTTGGTTAGTTAGGGTTAAAACGAGATCACCTGTGAGAAGGGGTTCCCAATCGCTTATGCAATCGGGGACGGGGGTGGCATAAAAGCGATGCCAACTGATAGATCAGCCAAGACTACGAGTGCAGGTTTTATACAACGGATGAACCGACTATAAGGGAAGAAATGGTGCTCGAATGACGCCCGGCAATATCTCCAAAAGTAAAGGAGAGACGAGAAGTTTGCAGTCGTTCTTTAGACCAAAACAATCGCAGCGCTCCTGACCGTAAACTGATGTTCAACTAAATGTAGAGGTCTGGTCGCCGGAGAACTGTCCTAAGACAAGGTGAGCCCTGTCGCCCTTAGTTTCCCCGAACAAGGAGAGTAAAAGCAAAAAAATAACAGTCGCCCTTGTCATGAAAAGCGATATTGATTAAAAAAAACAACTGCCTCCCATCCCGCAAGGCAGGCATTAACGAGATCGTCGTTCAGAGGACTAGTTGGCGAGCATATGAGTGCTTTCGAGAAATGCTCATTGAGCCAGTACATTTGTGTGGGAACGGAGTCCAACCTAAAACATACGATCAATAATGTTCGTCTCGTCATACCAGTGAGTCGTGCTAATAGGGGAGAGGGGGTGGCGATAAGAGACAACTGGTTAAGCGGCAGTGAGGGTTCGTTGGAGTCGTTCATGCGGGCAGGGGGGGAGAGGAGACGGCGTGGAGTGCATTTAATTAAGCCGTTGTTGGCCGTGCTAGGCGCGGAGCTTGTAGCAGGTTCTTTTTTACGCACAAGACCGGTTTTCTCAACCGGATGGCGTTGGCCTCTGCTGTTGCTATCAGCTGACCCAGTGAAGTGGGGTAGTTGGTGGCACCTTCTAAATCATACGGAAGGCTTCGTTAGGGTTCACACGGTGCCCAGAATCAACCGTGTGTGCAAGAATAGCGCTGTTTATGCTTTTAACTTCGCCTTTTCTCAGCAATACCGGGAGGTGTCCCTTTATTCTTTTGGATAGGCGCCGACTCATGCCACCACAGGACCAAATAAATTAGTAGATGCACATGGAGGTTGTCTGAACTGGCAACGTATCCTTACCTTCTCCGTGTAAAACTGGGTTAGTTGAGAATAATATGCGAATTCTCGCCGCTGAGAAGGTTCGTGCGACAGCTTGGTCAAAACATCTTTTCAGGAGTTCACTTGCCGCATCCCCTTGAAAGGAGACTTTGAGAAATAGGGTTTTCTTTTCTGCAGTGTGGTGGGTTTTTCTGGTCTTGGGACCATATCCTTTGTAATAAATCTATCCGGATAGCCGTTTTCGCGAAGTAGGTTCTGGATCTTTCGGAGCTCTTCTTCGATAGAGTCCGCCGAAAAAAAAATTTCGGCGACAAAGCAGCTTCCACTTCGTACGATAAAAATAGCTACCAGCATCAGCGTTGAAGTTCTGAAGATACGGAGCCCCGATGTGGGGAAAGGCAAGTTTTGTGAGTATCTGCCAGCCACCCGCTTGCGCCTACACCAAAGACGCACCAAAAATCATGCTCGTTGATCCTCAAAATTATCAGTTCTGCCGTCTGAGCGCTGAAAGATCAGGTGGATGTGCCCGACTGCCAGCCGATGACTGGGAATCAGTCACCTTTGCGCCTTTCACCAAGATGGATGAGAGTGTGGTGACTACGAGAGCATAAGCCAATTCAACGACGCCGCCTGTGGTCAAAACCTATTGATTCACCACTGCCACCCTCCTGGTTCATAGCCTTCCAGGTTCGGTCTGGGATTCGTCAAGGTTGCATTGTGTCGTCAATCCTTTTCAGCCACGTCATTGAATGTGATCTAGGAAGGTGCCGGCACGTTTTTAAAGATGTCAGGCTGGTACCCCGGAAACCGGCTGGCTGATGATGTCCCCTGGTAGCACAAAGCAATGATGATATTAAAAAATGTAGGATCGCGACTGAATGAAGCCATTAAATGAGTCAGTCGATTTTATAAACACATGGAAAACAAGTGCGTTTTCAAGCCATATGGATTAGTGGCTGTGGGCTTGAAGACGTTGACAATTTCAACTACTCCGGAGTGAATTTGATGCCAAATCGAGTAGGATCGACAACGTCACCGGAATCGATGCTGCTCAGGGGAGATTTGCAAGTAGATCTGTAAGTAGATCCTTTCCCATATCCCCATCGCACAGATCACACATACACAAAAGCACCCCTACATGCATACTCGAAACCGGACTAGGGGTAAGGAAAAATCAAAAAAAAACAACTAACCAACTCATCGTGACCGGCACCAGTGTTCTGAGGATTTTGGTTGTCTGGACCGTAAAAAGGGAGAAGATTAGCTGCATGGGAATCGGGAAGATTGCCACTACTGCTTTCAATGCCACTGGAGGACGAGATGAGGTTGGGCATACCCAACACGATAGCTGGTACCGGATCCATGGCCATGGTACCGGTATTGGAGCTCATGTTCCCAGTCTTGGACGCCAAAACTGTGGTGGCATTTACGTTTATAGAATCCACACCGGTGTTGGCGAGCTGGGCGGAGGTTGCAGCGGCATAGGACTCTGCAGCAGCCATTCTCTGCCAGACAGGAAACTTCCTGCAAAGACCGCACAGCTGTGTTAGCAAAGATAACCGAGGGTCGAAAAAAATAACAATTTGGAATAACGAAAACTCACGTCCAGAAACGACTCAGGTCACAGTCCTTGGCCCAATCAGCGCTAGGAATGCTCGAGCCCGAAGTTTTCGCAATCGTCAGATCTGTAAATATAAAGGGCTTGGTTAATAGTTCAAGGGAAAAGGGGAATAAAATACCACTGAACCCGTTCGTGCAGAATACCCTGTAAGCATAGATTTGTTGATGTCCCTAAAACTGTCCAACAGTTTAGCCCAAATATTTCCCAAGATTAGGCACGTGAACTAGGTGGCAGTTCGACTGTCGGTACTGAGGATGTCCACCGTGTTTGGGCGCAGAGACCCTCCGCTAGAGCCCAGAGAGGTATCTATTCCTGTATCATAATCCCAACCTTAAATTTCTCGCCACCATCGGAATTTAGCTCAAACCCAACTGTAATGCGGGGCAGCACACATACTCGTGTCGTCCCTTTATCAAAAGCTCTGCTGAGACAGTAGGTTTAGTTACCACTACTTCTTCCACCGACTGACAAGCAGTGGCTTAGTAAGCTCCAGGGTGTCTGGCATTGCGAACGATGTTCTGCAGTCTACGGTCAGGCATATAGCTGTCGTTTTCCAAAAGATCGTCGACTCCTAATAGAAGGCTTTTCGCAGGCAGCCACAATATGCGTTGGAGGAACCAAAGGTATAATAGTTTGCAGGTCAGCAGCGCGCATAACACACGTTTTACTACAGTAACGATGCCCGGTGGGATTATTTAGAGACCCTACAGGCATTCTCAGTGGCGGCAAAATATGTAGCATGAATGTGGTGTTTGGCTTCCTAGTTGTTCCTGATGTTGGCGTGTTGACAGCATGCTCTTACGCAGAGATCTTGTGCTATCAATCTGAGTTCTGATCAGCGTCCCTAAATGGCCCTTAATACTAAATCCCCGTCCATCAGGGCTCGCCGCATAGCATCTGCTAATCTACTGGCATTATCTGATACAAAATTGTCTGATTTGTGTACCTCAGGTCAGTTATAGGCTGTAGCACAAGCGCTCCTGAGTACGCTACATTCCTCATTTAGAAAACTCAGATTTTTCATAATTTGGTCAAATGAATTATTCAAATCTGCCAAAATCGTCTACTAATTAATTGTGTCTGGTAGTCATCTGGTGGATTCTAGATTGATTGCTTAGGAAATCCTGCTTGGGCAGTCAGTTTGCTGTATTAGAATTGGTGGATTCCATACGTTGCAGTAGGCTGGGCGGGTAACTTGACCCAAGTGTGATTAAACTCACGGTTCCCGGTGGGGCCTCGTAGCTCAGTTGGCTAGAGCGTTGGCTGTACTAAAGCCTTCCCCTTGCTGGCGTGGGTTCGAATCCCACCGAGGCCGCCGAGTTTTTCACAAGTGGGTCGAAGAAATTATTCAAATCTGCCAAAATCCTCTAGTAATTAATTGTGTCTGGTAGTCATCTGGTGGATTCTAGATTAATTGCTTAGGAAATCCTGCTTGGGCAGTTAGCTTGCTGTATCAGAATTGGTGGATTCCATACGTTGCAGTAGGCTGAGCGGGTAACTTCACCCAAGTGTGATTGAACTCACGGCTCCCGGTGGGGGCCTCGTAGCTCAATTGGCTAGAGCGTCGGCTGTACTGAAGCCTTCGCCTTGCTGTCGTGGGTTTGAGTCCCACCGAGGTCATCCAATTTTTTCCCAATCAGGTCAAAGGAATAAATCAGATGATTTTCACCGCTGTTTGGCAGGACAGAGTTTTGGGACATATTGGTGCACAAAAGAAAACTACATTGGTAAAGTAAAGCTTCCTGGCGCACACTTTTCAGTCAAAGTGATCTTTTAGACTGCATTGAGAGGTTAACGCAGTTACCAAACCAAATGACCCAACCTGCACCTGCTGCCTGGCACGCTTCTTCGCAATGACCGACGGTCGAGAACCGAATTCGCTCATGCCCGGTCTAACAGTGAAGCGGTGCGTGGGAAAACTCTACCGGCATTTGGACACCAGGTCAAGGTAACTAAGCCAGGATTTAGTCACAAGCAGCCCCATCCATTTCCCGGAGCCGAGAAGTCGGCAGCCAATATCATATCGACAGCTCATGGCAAACCCGGAGAGGGTTAGAAATAAATTGTTTCACCTTTGGCAGTACTTACAATTTGATTCCCTACTAAAATGTTTTTATTTTTGAGCATAGAGCACGCAAATTCCTGCAGATGCTCAAAAAACGTCTTTTTAATCATCAACAGCGTTGAGTATTCTGGCATATGCCTCATCAAATGGTTGGTAGTTCAGTATGTGACCGCTACCCAGAGGCACGTAGAGGGGTGGGGGTGCGAGTGCGTTAGATACTGCGCAGGTCCACGATTAACATAAACTACTTCAAAAGCGAGTCATGGACCATGCGTCCACCCTGTTGCGAGGCGACGGGTTGGGCGTCGGAAATAACGGTCGAAATTTCGAGCGGTAACCATGTCTTAAACTGTTTATCCGCTTTGTGGCGAAAGGCGAATGACAGACCGTCAATTTCGGCGATGTCCAACAAGGTAAAGTGCACTCCGTTGGACTCATTCAGCCCAGCATGTTGCGCTTTTAGCGGTCTCTGGCGACCCAGTTTCCGACGCGGAACCGATGTAGATCTCATAGCTTGTCGGGTAAGCGTCCATAATGGTTGCGCGTCTGTATCCCTCAGAGTGCACACGTTCCAAAAGCCAGACGGAATTTCGCCTTTTATAGGAGGATGCTAAATTGACATACAGTGACGTGAACTGCCGCGGAACATGTAGCGGAAATCTTAATATACGCATAGATAAACGCCATGGGGATAACGGACGATAGCTTACGAGCGAGAACCCCAGTCCACCCCGAGCGATGGATGGAGCTCCCGCCTAATGGCAAACGAAGTCAGATAAGCCGGCGAGGAACACTGGAACTGCTTTAATACCACAATTGATCGTTGTCGTTTGGTAGGACTTATTTCCCAGACCAGTAATCTGGAGCTAACTGGCTGGTTGATTTCCCAGTATTGGAAGCGTTGAACGATTCAAGCTACTTGCCTCTGAAGATTATCATCGAAGTACCTAGCCGTCTCAAACTCGTTTCGTCAAATGAATCGATTAAGTAGTGAGTGATGACTTGTCAATACAAAGTTTCCGCAAAGTAATGAATTTCTATGTTTCTGATTTTGGACCGGATAACCACCAGAATCTGAGGAAAACATTTTTAAAGGCCAGTAGTTTTATATCGGTTTCTTCAGTTATACCTGCCGTCAGGACCACTACCACTTATGGCATGCAGATCCAGTAGTCCTTTGTCAAAGTACAGTGGCATTCAACAAGATGGACCACGTGAAAACTAAAACCGTACTAAGGAATAGTTATAAGTAAAGAGCAAAGGTCATTTTATCTGTCAATCGACACAAAATTGCACTTTAGCTGCAAAAGACTACCACATGTCGCAGTCAAGATGCGGAAGAACAGGGAGTACAGAGACCGGAGAGGCGGGATTAATTGGTACCAAAGCAGACCATTGCAGGAATCTCCCACACACAATCCTACATAGCAGAGTTTATTGGTAAGACAATCATAAATCAGACGCGGGGTAGCAGGCAATTTGCAACACGCACATGTAATTATCAAATAACACGCGACTTACTACGATAGGCCCGAGATGTCCAGTCAATGAAGGTCTCCAGAAGGGTTGCGCCTATGCGTGAGCAGTTGCCTGCATAGTCTGGGAGTGCGATGGTCATTTGTTGGACCTCATTCAGTAGTTGATTAGTTAGAACAACCGACTACAATAGACCAAATTAAAAGGGGACAGAGTGAAAATCGAGGCAAAACTCTCTTTAATGGTTAACTTAAAATGATGGTTTAACTGTAGTTTCTGTCAGACTACGCAATCGCAGAACTCTACGATAAGCCGGTTGGTGCAGACTAGACAAACGCCTACCGGTATGACCACATTGACGCAACCACGGGAAAAAAATGAGACAACTTAATTTTGCCTCGATAGTTTCAATAATTCAAAAGAACAGAGAGGAGCACAAACATCTTCATTGCATGTGCTCCCATTCTACACGAAAAACCAGCAACACTCCCGATACCCGTAATGAAACACTGTTTATGGCTTTTGACTATCTTCTCTGACAAGGTTAGCCTAAAAGCAAGTAGGTACCGACAGAATACGACCAAATACCAGGATAGAAGACGCTGAAGGAATTGATTTCGAAGCGTGATCACCAACTAATCCAATGAAACACTCACGCCCAATGAGAGTGATGAACACGTAACCCCTGAAGTAGCAGTCACGATGATGATTAACTGCATTTAATCAGCGAAAACAGAACCCCAGTGCTTACGACCATTTCTAACGTGAACCAGTTGCCCAAACAAAAACTAACGCGACCTAAGCAAAATACTCAGATATGCGAATTAGAGTTGAATTACCTAACCAAACCACGTGCACCATGATGACTGATACGATAAAAAAAACTACCGTAGAGGATGTGAGAACGTTTTGTCTCCAGATCTTCATCCCTGAAGAATCAAATTCAACCATCAGCAGAAGCGGATGGTCCTATGGTTCAGCGTCCCTTGACAACAAAGTTCGCGCACATTGTAGAGCGTAAGATTTCAAACCTACCAAGCTTAGTTTTCATAAACGCCCTTTCCAGGCGCGGGTCGGAGCCAAGGATGGCTAAAAGGAACAGTTCTGTCTACAGTGGTTTGTGCGGCGATAATTATCTGAGTGGATCCCAAAATCGATTCCCAGTCCCGATGGTTGGTCAGGTCCATGGACGTTAATCCCAAGCAGTAAATTCGTCTACTTGACACTGTAAATGGAACCGAACCAGTGGCCTTCCAAACGGAACCATTTATATCACTCTGTTGGGTTTTGTAGGAGAGTCTGAAAACAGTCTTGGCCCAGCAAGTTGACTTCAGCGAAGCCATCCGAGTAAGGTATAGGATGCTGCAAAACCGATGCGAATTCCCAAGACACAGCGTACCCACAACTGCAGGAACGATTATCATAGCACTAGGGAAAACCCTACTATACCTGGAGACGTTTGACCATAAGGTGCAGTTGTAATGATGAAAATTAACTCGGGCTAATGTTTGTAAGTTAATAATGTTTTAAAGTAGTTTGAACAAATAAGGACTGGGCATTGATTCAGAATGCTTGCATAATTAACAGCTTTTGCCTCCAAAGTTTACATAAAATTACGTTTCTCTGCATTTTTGCCTTTTCAGTTTTAAAAACATGTAGTGAACCTTTCGTAGTTGCAAAAAAGACCAATCGGACATTTCCTGTTTACGTTTCCAGACTGTCAGTAGATTGTCTGCAACAGAAAATCCTGCTATCCTTTCCCATCCAAAGAAACAGCCCCCTAAACGTCTGAGATATCACAATAGACCCCAACGATATAGCACACTTTTATCCCCAGAAGTGGCAAACCATAGAAATGTAAGCTACAAGAAGAGTCACAAAAGGATTCCAGGTTGAACGCGGGTATAAGTACCCCCGTAATAGAGACAGCTTTGTGCTAAATTCTCCGGGTGTTTCTATTCCTTAATCGTAAATTTAACCCTAATCTTAACGACAACACTAACACTGACTCCCCCCTAGCCCAAATCCTAGCCACAACATTAATCCCCAACCCTAACCTTGCCTGGAATGTAGCTCAAGACCACCTGCAATATGGAAGGCGCTTGTAACTGTGCCCTGCATTATTTCGAACATTCTCATAATGATAACTATGATCAATTATTTATAATAACAACATGCTCCTTTTGATGAAGAAAATTAGCAACGAGGCCACTTCCCATAAGACGAGCAGAAAAAATGAAATTTATGCGCCTACTTTCCGAGAAACATGGCTAACTATGCGCAAACTCTTAAATACATGGACAACATACACCATCTGAAGGCATGAATAACACAGGCTATTAGAGAGATTCGCAGCCAAAAGCGAGCAAACTAATGTGTACTACATAGTAACGTGGTACTGCTTAGCTTGCTAGTCAGTACCACAACCTAACTTAGGTAATCTATTTGTTTAGAAAGTAAATTAAGAAAGTTCAGTCAAACAGGAAGGATGGCAAAAATCTAGTTCTAATGTGGATATATTCAAATCTGAACTTTACACAAACCTTTGCAGGCCGACAAGTAATAACGAAGACAGAGGAGAAGCATGGTTATCTGATGACAGCCAATATGCCGGAAACGGTCATTACATTCTCACTTGTCTTCGTAACTATTTTCTTCGACTTCAGTCAATGCGTTCCGGTGCATAAGGGATTTGCAAGTAGATCAATAAACATTTCGGTATCGACAACGTTAGTATTATTTCAGCTGTTTATTACTATGTCGTAGAGTAGAAAGTGCATAGTTAATACGGGATGGAAAGGCAACCATTGATCTTTGATTTAGAGGCAGTTGCGAAAAAATAAGGTTACCAGTGTAGAGATTTCTAAATTCCAGAGTTATTGAACAAAATACATAGTCAAAAATTCGATGGTGAATTTCGAAAGTTGTTTACATATAATTCCATTGTAATTGATGAGTGCCCTTAATCCATAAACATTAACAGATAAAGGTTTCTTCACTACTGACATTGAGAAGGGTCCTTACTGCAGGCATCTTCAGTTCGTATTTTTTATTGGGGCGCTCTGCCCTCATCAAGTGAAATAGACGTTCTAATGGATTCAAGGTAGTGTACTGAATTGGCCGTTGCAAGACGATCATCCTATCCGCCTTAAAAGCAGGTGGCATAGCATTAGTCCAAGTCACAGACGCTGCTCAATGAGTTATTAAGAAGTTGGGTAGATTTGAGCAAATGGTATGACACTTGACGCTTCATAGTTCATCCCGACACCTTTGCCCCAGCAATCAATACAGGGAAACTAACTGCACTGTCAGTCGCTCCTACCCACATCACAATATTACCTTCGAGGAGGCTTCTAAGACCAGGTGATATGATTGGGACCAGATCCGAAATCAGATCCCACCATCCTTCTGGAATAAGTAATTTTTTGCATTCTGTCTGTGATACGTCGTTGGGGTACTGCATGTGGATATTTTTCAGCAAAACCTAATATGGTATGCGCATGGTTTACATCTCTTGGTAAGTCTCTTGGTTTTTGTACTTTCAACAGGCATGCTTACCTCGGAGAAGAGGTACCTGATCAGGTTAAATGTGATAAGGGGTTTGTCTTCACAGGGAAAATGAATCCACCTTCTTTTTAAGAATGTATTAAACGGTCCATTTGACCACACCTTGCGTGATTTCGTATTTTTCTGATGGGTTTATTTCGATATGTTAGCCTACCTAGGGATTTTTTTACTGCAAATTACAGGTTCTACAACAGCTAATACTAAGTGCAGAAGGCACGCGTGAAAAATCCATCCCAATTCTTACCTGCAGACATATGAATGTGCCGACGGTGAACTGGCACGAAACCTCTTCGGTGACACCTAAGAACTCTAATGACTTGTCATTAGGAGTGTCGTCCCCTGAAGAAAGGGACGGGGACCAGATTAAAGTACCGCAATAAATATAGCATTTGACCGATAGGAATTCAAGCTCCTTCAATCAACCTCTTGATATGTGCATTTTCAGGCCATATTCATGAAGTACTTTTAACTCCGACGCATTAGGGTGGACAGATGAAGTAAGAACCCTGTTAGAGCAAAAAAATTATGAGCATCTTCTGGTTAGATGCACATTAAAACAAATCGCTTAATCGGAACTTGCATTGAGAATAGGTTTGTTAATCCCGAGTTCTCGTTTTGATTGCTGGTCCACAGTATTTGTCAGGAAGTCTGGAGCTTAAAAAGATAACAGCGCAATTAATACTGATTTCGACGCTAAAAAAAGTCCACAACGAACAAGTTAATCCCAGGATTTACAAAAATAAAATCATCATTCCTTATCTCAAGTACAAGCCAGTCGGTAGTAAAACTCATAATGAGGACGGAAATAAGCTAAAATAAAACAGCACTTAGATATTCGAGGTCAACGAAAAGATGCGGGTAGACAAGAAGTGAAGCTGTGCACAGGAAGCATACCCGAAAGTATCTGCACCAGGTGTTGTCGCATATCCAGCTGCGCTTCTGGAAGGTATACTCGCTCAATAAAATCGACCAAGAATGTCCGAAGACCACAGTGGATTACGAGACTAAAATGCAGAAGAAGAAGAAGAAGAAGAAGAAGAAGAAGAAGAAGAAGAAGAAGAAGAAGAAGAAGAAGAAGAAGAAGAAGGAAGAGGAGGAGGAGAAGGAGAAGGAGGAGGAGGAGAACAACAACAAAAATAACAACAGAAACAACTTACAGATAACCGGGCTACCTAGTGCATACTAATTTTGATACATTCGCTAGGCCTTAGTCAAACGGTCAGAAATAGTGGCTTATTTCTGTCTTTAATCTGGCCACTAACACAGAGAAAGGAGGCGACAAAATGACGGAAAGCAGACTAAAACATGTGCTGAAAAAATAAAGACGCTAAATCCTTTTTGGCACATACGTCAGATCGAGCGTCGTAGTCCGACGATGTCCACCGTATGCTCCAAAGCATAGTGGTGCAGGGGCGGTGACTTGTGCGCAAATTAGTTTCAAGTGATAGCAGACTTTCACTGCATCTACCGCACCCTCTCTTCCCTTACCCGCCCGTGCCCGGTGTCAAGACATACTCAAGAAAACCGAAGACGGGATCGAGCGCAGATGAAGCATCTCCCACGGAGTGGGAGAGCGGGGTGCGGAATGAGCCTGGCCCTACGCGTGCCCGGTTGGGCAAACCCCCATGTTCGGCATTTGACATGGGACCGCATCCCAGAATAATAATAACGCTTGCCACACCCTGATTTGAACCCCAAGTTGGCCCAGCGCATTTGCCACGCGGCCCGTTTACGGGGCACATACTATAGCATGGATGACTTGCAGTTCAGGGGTAGAGAAAAGTTGTTAAAAAAGAACACAAATCTCCATCAGAGGCTAGGTTTTAAACTAGATTCTGCCCTCAACTGTGGACGACGATACAAATGAAAGAAAATGGGTAACAGGCGTTTTAAACCCAGTGGACAAAAAATGCCAAGAATATTGCATAGATCTGAAAATACACCACTAACGGAGGATAATATAACATGGAAGTTGCGGAATATTTGAGAGCGTTTTGGAAACACATTCAGAACCTATCTTAAACCTAATCATTGAAACCGTTTTCGTGTTCTAATTAGTCCCAATATCTCTGGTAAATCCACTTCGCCTAATTAGTCGAATCAGGAGCATAGTTGTTTACCTCCTAGCCCAAGCTAGGCAAACTGACATTTTTTATATCAACGACGTGTGCCTAATCGCTCAATGATATATTTTGACAGAAGGTGCCCTGGGGCAAAGCGCTAGATGAAAAACCCCGAACAAATAAGCAGAGCATGTATTGCAGACACAACTGGACTCAAAATTATCAATAAAGCGAGTTAATTCAAGTATTATGCGCCGGTTGGCGGCTTCTGTGGAGATCAACGCGCTTTACAGTCCTGGCAGGCTTGCGCGGGAAAATAATGCGTGAACTGTAGTCTTTATTTTCGATGCTGAACGTGCGAACGTTCCTCATTCATTGTACAAAGGCCTGGCAGGGCAGTTTTTTTTTAATACAACGCAGCTCTGAAGTTCAAATATCCAATTCGGGTATTCGGAAAATCAAGATCACAGCTGGTCAATTCCCGCCTCACCCCCCTGTGCAGCATTCCATCCATCTCTTCTGGTAGGCGCAGTATGAAGATCCTTCGCTTACAACAGGTAAACCATGTGCTGTGAGCTTAGGAATCATCCGACAATCAGCTAGCTTACCTATGTCTGAAGGGTACTTTATCAACATGCTGTCGCCTTTATCTGCGCGTCACAAGCACTTACGGACGTCTGCAACATTCTCGCAAAGGCAAGAGCTTGTTGGAAGACTTCCTCCCCGCGATTTACTGCTTGTCGCTGGAGGCTGGAATGGCCACATTGGGCCGGACAAATATATAAACAGTCATTTTATCGGCCTCTTTGACCTTGAGTCTTGATGTGATAGTAGTGAAGTAGTTTTAAATTTGGCTGACCAGAACGCACCGGTTCAGAAAATATTTCTTAACGACGCGCTTTTTAAAAGCCTTTTTCTGTTACTAATAGCACGCTTATCCACGGCTGCCGTTGTGGAAATACATGTTTTTCGCCGCCAAACTGTCTATGAAAACACATTCAACCAGTAAGTGCTTTCGAGATCCGTGTTGGTTTCGAGGACGCCAACACCAGAATAGCGTCTCGATCGGCTGAGCTGACCTCAAACAACACTGCCAACTGACGTTTCGAGGACGCCATTAGACTCAATGACCTCAATCGTACCCGAAAGAAAACAGAAGTATCAGACGAAACCCTAGCTCAAAGAACACCAGTTCCGTTATGTATGAAGACTGTTTCGGCACACAGGAAATTTATAAGACGGAAGTCGAGGACCCACGTTCTGTCGACTGCGATCAGAAATGTTAGGTCTCATCCTGACTGCAATGTATAAATTGGCAGCTTATCATTTTCGTAAACCCCCGGTTTAGGGTCAACGGCGGCTGGTGGATAATGATGGAAAATAAGCCAGAAATGTGCATTCCAGTCTCCCTCGTTTTCGTCTCTAATACGGCTTGGTAACTGAGTGTTCACCGCTATACGATCGCCAGCAAAAATACAGGGCCCATTTATGCTGTCAGGATGACAGTTTGTCCGCCGAAAGCGGTGAGGAAAACCACTCTTCCTATGGCACAATGATGGCTGGGGCGTATGAAACGAGGCGGAGACTCGTGCCGCGTCTATCTCTAGACTTCCGAAACCCCTGTGCGCAAATGGTAAGGCAAAGTCCAAACAAATTAGTGTAGGCGACGGCGAGTTATCAAAATAGATCGATAAGAAATCGCAAAATTTCAAACTGACAAAAAGGAGGTAAGTAAGCACATACTTCTTGTCGACAAACTTTGGTGCTCCCAGGGCGACAAGAGCCCCTTTTAGACCGACGGCCAAGCTACCAGTGCTGCTAGTGGCACTGGTGCTGTTCCTGGAGTTGCGTAGTGAAGAGACAGTGGAGTTGTCTAGGACATGAGAGAGGACACGCGAGGCGCTGATGGGTTGCTCTTCGATGGTTTTGGTAAAGTCAATCACAAGAGAGTAAACGGCGCGGACGTTGGAGTAGGCTGGTCGGCAAACGAGAGGGTAGTTACCGACAGGAAAATTACCCCTTTCTCCAACTGCAAGCCTCCCGGAGGACGAGTCAGTAACGTCTCCAGGGCCATCGTTCAGTAGACCGTGATTAGCTGGCAAATCCTAGTCCAAATAGGCAGGACGATTTGAGCTAAAACTACGGTAGCTCGGTAACCTTTAGTTAACTCGAGTGATCGCCAAATATGTTAGTCGGACCATTTAAAGTAAATTACTCATAAACATGAAACTGTCAAAAAGATCCCAGAAAATATGTGAAATATGGCTACGGATAGCTTTGTCACTCAGGCAAGTACAGCTGGCGTTACAAGAGCATTTCCGAAGTAGGATTTTAGAACAATCCGACGGAATTCGACTGACGATGACTATTACAACCACGGCGATCACTGATAGCCTGGAAATGCGTTGGAAAACGGTTAGGCGGTTGGCAGTGTGCTGGGCGGTAGAGCGAAAATTCTTGGATTCGACAAATGTTTCCGAGTATTCGCCGTTTCTTGGTGTTTAAAGGTGGCTCGGTACATTTTCCATTCCGCTGAGGGAATGGGTTAACGATGGAGACATTCTACAAGAACATGTCAATGTCAATTCGTCGCCAGCTAAGAAGCACGTATTGGGTGCTTGAGGTTTTCCTCACATCACTTTTTAATTACTTTCGGAGTTCTCAGTGGTGATTTTTAGTTCTTCCAAATAGCTAGTTCGGCCGAAGAAAAAGGGTCAACTGGCAGCTTCCTGCGGCTAAGCACTTTTGAAAATCGTCAAGAGATCCGCTTCCTTTTATTAGAGGGCTTGTAAAAGAGCAAAGAATGAGAACTTCCCATCTCTTTTCTGTTAGACGCAGGTGTTGGGAAACTTGAAATGCAGTTTGACTAACGTATAGCAAGTCAGAAGGTAGATAATTCTCGTTGATAACCACGCATAGGTGTAAGCGTCTCGCTTCCCATTCTACTTCCAGAAGGCCAGTTGACGTTGTATGCAATTCAAACTGGAAGGGTCACATGCCTACGGAGAACCCGAATTGTTTTTTTTCTGAGGGCAGGGTATCAGGGAGTTGTTAGGACGTTTACATCTTACCATCCTATCCTGGCTTAACCACCAGTAAAGTCGTTCAGTCTTGAAGCTTCCATCCATCTGCTGGAACGACACTGGTCTGAGGAGTTTGCGTGATGCTTTCTGCCCTGCATGCCATCAAATTGTCTATGCGGACCAGAATGAGCACTTCTAAGAGCAAGCACCCATGGGGACTTCTTGTCTACTGACCGACTTTTCGCTTCATATTCCACTAAAGAGGATGCAAATTAATAACTCCACATGTTGACCGCATCATGCGGGTGGCATGAGAACAATAATTGCTAACAATATAACATGTATGAACCCTGTCTACTCTCATATTTTCCTTCTCTATATAATTGTGTAGACCCGATGATGAAGTACTGAAAACTTGACTTTTCAATCGACTTTTCAAATTAATAACTACTAGGTGATTTTGCATACTCAGGCGAAGTGCCCGGACAAGTGTCCCGCCACTTTTCTGCCGCCGCATTACGCAGCTGTGGGGGGATTCGGCTCTTAAATGGGTCCCCTAGCGTTTCACGTGTGCTTTATGTTATATAAACTTCCCATTAACAACAAAATAATGATTTCAGGATCTAGGACAGGTAGGACTTCAAGTTAATTATACGGAAAATTACATTATAGGTTGATCCCAAAATTTTAATCAATATTTACTTTTATCAGAAAAAAATGTGTAAGAAAAAAAATGAGTAAGCTACTCTATAAAAACCTTCTAAGGTTCGGTTCGAAGGCCCGTGTAATTATCTAAGCCAAAATCCGTAAACTGCAGTGGAATAAACGCGTAATATTCACAGTCTACCAACAGACAAGCAGTAGTATATCAATACTGAATTGACATGCTCGCGGCATGGGTAGTTGTTAAAGCTTAAAGGCGACTTTTTACCATTTTAAAAAAAACTACTGCACGAGTGTTCCACTGCAGCTGACAGATTTCCACTTAAATATCCGCATCAATTTTCTGATCGAATCTAAGAAGGTCTACATCAAATAACTCACTCCAGGTTCCCATAGGAATTTCAGAGAAAAATAAGTACTAGGTGTATCGGAACTGGAAAAGATTGGTGGCCTTGACAATCCCACAAGAGATGGACAACAGTTCTTCAAAGAAACCAATTAAAAATTTTCAAATCGTTATGGTTCTTGGTCAACGACAATAGTTCGATCATAAAATACTACTAAAATAAAATGCGTAGGGTGATTTTATTGCGTAA
Source organism: Schistocephalus solidus (assembly GCA_017591395.1). Lineage (NCBI taxonomy): Eukaryota > Metazoa > Platyhelminthes > Cestoda > Diphyllobothriidea > Diphyllobothriidae > Schistocephalus > Schistocephalus solidus. The sequence goes on along the minus strand of WEDG01004976.1, from coordinate 87,203 downwards.
AATGGTGTTGGGAGAGGCATCAGCCGTACTCTGATAGGTACTAAACTTTTTTACGCTAGTGATCCCAAATACATTTTTTGCCTTGAGAAGCAGCCTTCCAGCTTCTCACCACCTACTGCTAGAGGAAAACAGGCCACTCATTTGTTCGAATACTCTTTTTAAGACTCGGTCTCCGTGGGCTGTCAGTTTGACACACCACTAAGAGCTCAGATAGAATTTTCTGAGTCATGAGGCGAAAGCCGCAGGGGCGTCGGAAATGAAAAAAACATCACTTGGTTTCAGCCTATGTAATGTCTTGCAGACTCCCGGGTCATAAAAATTTCACGAGCTTTTCCTTATATCCGGGTTTCCTATGACTTATCCCGGGCTTCTGTGCAAACGCACAACATGCAATATGGTAATCCTACCATTTGACTACGACTTGACAGGTTGTAGCTTTCATTTATGTTACAGCAGAAAGGAACTCGGAAAAATGAGTTGAATTAAGAACAACCTAAATCTCATGGTTGCGTACAAATTAGCTTGCAACGATGCCACATGGCAATGGAAGCTGCAAATGAATGCCGCTTCGACCTACACGAGGGTAAATCATAAAGCTAGATAAATTGGACATATATAAGGTAGCGGTACAAACTCACGAACGGCAAATTCAAACGATTTTCTCGAAGGTAGCTATTGACGCTGAGACTGTGCGAAGTTTTGGAGAAACTGAAGAAAGTGTTGCTGGTTGCGGTGTTCGACGGTTCGCCGTCTGACGACAAGGCTTGTTGTGCTTCGGAGATACCGCCAACTGCGGAGCCTGCTTCACTGTTCGTCCCTGCTCCAGAAGAGGCGATGCTGCTGCTGCCGCTGCCAAAGAAATTATGGCTTCGTCGCTTGCCCATCGCTGCATTCAGATCGATCTGATTAGCGTCAAATGCGGCCTTTGAGCGCGCGTCGCTGAGCGGTCCACCGGCATAACCAGTGCCGGAAGAAGCCAGATGGGCAGAGAGTACAGAACGTACCTGCATTTAATAGTAGCCACATGGTGATTTTCATCCGCATAGGACACGCGCATGCGCGCAGGCATAAGAAACAAGGATGAAATCCGTTGGCTTAGGAACAAATGTGATCAAAACGAGGCGAATGAAATCTAACTATCAGGAAGCAGGTCCTTGCAAACTGCATGGTTGCTGAATTCGGACACGCCTACTTCAAACTAAATAGCCCTTTGAGCAGCACGACAGCTATGTACGTGGGAGTGACGGTTCGTCCGCGTATTGGACGAGTTTTGGTAGCAGAAATGACTTCGTTGAACCGACGGATGGATTCAATCGGATGCCCAGCAGGACAAAATCAAACGGCTAGTGGCGGACATGGTTGAAGTGGCCGATGCAGTTTAATGGCATGTTTACGTGTTGTACACAAAGACGTAGCTTCAGCCATATTTCAAACTTCAAGAGATCATTTTTTAATTGCTCATTCTGATTGATTGAGCTTTATCAAAGAACGAGGTAGAAGTGCTTGTATTCAAAGCAAATTAAAATATGAGTAGAATGTGTCCATAAGCGAATTAATGACAAAAAATGTTACATACCTCATCCTGTATGTATTCCCAAACGTACTCTTCATTCAGCAGATCCAAAAATTCAAACGACACTTCCGGTGTCCGCTGTTCAACGAAGAAAATCATCAATATAATGCCTAACTGTTAAAAAGGCAAATTTGAAGATGCTAAAAGTATGACAATGGAAGTGACTGCAGTGACGAGAATTTGTGTTGGTTGTAAGAATCGAACGAAGTTGAGGACTACTTAATGAGAAAAACAATTGTACACGTAATAGACACAAATGTGCATTATTGAATGCCGGTAGGCCCAAGAGAGACTGCGATTGTTATTTCTGGCTTGGTAGTTGTCGTCAGCCAGGCCGACCCAACCGCAAGTTTGGATAATCTTGGATCCGAACCCGGATTCCTTGGCCACTGAACATTAAGTTTAATGCTCAATCTAATGATACGGTTAGATACGGCTGCATAGTGATGGCTAATAAGTAAGAAATACTCAGGCCAGTCTCCCTTGTTTTTTTCGCAAATGGCTTCTGTATATATTCCTGGTCGCCTGGCGACTGCCTACGAGTGCTATACATTGAGCCCCAGTACACAACGACACGAGCGAGTCCCCTAAGCAGTTCGGTGACCATCTCTTCCTCTGATATATATATATATGTATATGTATATATATATATATATATATATATATATATATATATATATATATATATATATATATATATAATGCACAGGTATGTTGCTAAGGGTGCAATAGGCAACAGGTAGCAACGTACCTGTGCATTATATGTGATATGTGTCCTATGACACAACGTTCGTTGATCGCCGGTAGCTAGCTGGCGGGCGGGCGGACAAAATGGGATTGAGTGAGATCCTAACCACATCAGTGATTGTTACGCACTTGTTTGACTTTTATATATATATATATATACTTAAATACAGGAATCCCAAGATATTAAATAAGGAAAGACGAAATTCTTTGGGAAAATAGAAACTTTAATGCGTAAATTTTCGAGACTGTTTACCCAGCTCGTTATCAGACTACAGGGTGTGTACAGGAACAATTAACAAAGGATTCTACGGTTGGGCGAAATCCGCAACAATATGCGTTGAGTGCCTTTTGTCATTCTGTCGTGATTGGTTCAGCGCGTTTGAATTTGTCCTTAAGGATTTTGTATGCGGCATCCCAATCAGTATGCCAGTTGATGGCATGCCCCATATGAGTGCACTGCTTCCAGTAATTCACGGCATTTTGTGGTTGGGCAGGTGCCAACAATCCGTGTTTTCTCCCATGTAAATTTACGCTCGGTTGTCATTGTGGGCGTGGCGACTTGAGATAAACGGTTTCCTCTCCTGACCGCTAACTGATGTTCGTGAAGGCGAGTTGAGACAGATATCGCAGTTTCCCCACAATAAACGGCATTACAACTGGAAGATGGGATTTTGTAGACGACACCTTTTTTATCAAGGTAGCTAACCCTGTCCTTAGGTTGTACAAGCTCTGAGCGTAAAGTAGATGTAGGGTGGTGAGCTACTTGTATCTGGTGTTTTCTCAGCTGTCTTTCGACAAGCCCTGATACATCTTTCACGTATGGGAGAGTTCGCCAGGTCATTGTTTTGGATGCCTGGGTGGCCATGTCGTTTGAAATATCCTTCTCTTTGGATTCTTGCCGCTTCAGGCATGGATGCACGAAGTCACGTGGGTATCCATTTTTAGAGAACAATATAAAGAGGTATTTCATTTCTGCCCGATAACTTTTTTCGCCACAGCAGTGTGTTTTGGCTCGCTTTAGGAGACTGTAGCAGAACGCCTTTTGTGAGAGACAGGATGATTACTCTCAAAGTGTAGGATGACCTCAGAATATGTTTCTTTGCGGTTAACTGAGGTGTGGAGTGATCCATCAGTTTTCTGATGTGCGAGGACATCCAGAAATGGGATTTGTCCATCAGGTTCCGTTTTGAACGTGAATTCAATTTCTGGAAATGTGAAGTTTCGATTTTTGTGGAGCACGTTTAAGAGTTCTTTCTTGATTATGAAAAATGTATTATCTATGTATCGCAGCCACAGTTTTGGTTTAACATTAGGGGAGCTATCGATGCTAATTTCTGCATTACAGCTTCGGCCAGGGCGACCCCATAGGAGCCCCTTAAGGTTGTTGATAGCATTGGCCGGAGAAGGAAAAATTGCTAGACAAAGGTCTAGGAGTTGGAGTAAAGCGTCCGGAGGCACAGCAGTGATGTAGGCCTGGATTAGTTCTTCGGAGCAGTGTCTTGCTAAATCCAGAGGAACCGAGGTGAAAAACGAAACCCCATCAAAATGACACCATTGGTTGATGAACGCTCACCGATCTGTTGCGGAACTGACTCCTCCCGCACTGCCTTTGAGCTCACTCTCGAGACCAGCCAGCAACCGCAGAGCAACTAGTATTACAGACAGATTAACATTGTCGACGAAGACAAGGGCGATCGGAATGGCCATTTTGGGTTTATTGCTCGTCATCAGCCAGCCATACCAAACCCCAAATGCTTTAACAGAATAATATTTAAAACTGTATATGCGGTTGTAACTCAGTTTGCGGTTTTCCAATTGCCGCTGAATAGATGTCATTTGAGCAGAAATACACATTCCGCTTGTCACTGGAAGAATACTAGATATTGTTCATGCAATTTTAAAATAGCTATTATTCGTGCTCCGTAGTCTGAAGAAACACCAATAAACGTCCAGATGCTACTTGAACGATCGTTTCATCATCTCAAAAGTCCTTTATGCAAACTTTTTGAAGCCGAAAGGACAAAATGAAAACGAAGATGTAATTTCCTGCGAAGATAATATAAAATATTTTTGTGCGTTTGATCTGCAATATATGATGGAGTTTAAACAGGAGACGTAAATTACGGGAAAAGTATACCACTTAAGCCGCAAATTCAGCGACTCATTCAAAAGCCAGCCAGCTCACCCATGTATCCCGTTCTGGCGGGAAATGGGTTTCGCGATTTCAGTCATTTCAGTCATTTATTTCGCGATTTCAGTCATTTCGCGATTTCAGTCATTGCGATTTCAGTCATTTCAGTCATGGTTCACGATTTCAGTCATTTATTGTTAATGTAGGCATCATTTTGGGCCTGACCTCGTGGCACGAGTCACTGGAGATAAGAGGGGCAAACAGCGAATCATCCGATATCTTCTTAGCCCTCCTACTTCTGGTGAAGAAAAAAACGGCAGACAACGCAGCAATAAGCCAACCCGCACTGTTGTCCCTCAAGGCATGCATGGCTGAACGGCATCCAGTTGTATGCCCTCTGCGAGCGGGAACGAGAATGATTATCCAACATGTCAGATATATTTTCCGTACAGGCCCAGTACGTACAGTCTCTCTTGGATGGCTACGACGGTCGTTACATAACAGTTGCTTTCGAGATAGAGAAGTGCCCTATGAAAGCGTGCTTAAAGTCAAAAAAAGCTAGGATTAATTTTTAAAAACCGAATTTGAATTTAAATTTGAAGGAGAATAATGGAGAGACGTGTCTTTTTCTGATACGAGCAACAAAAAAAGTGTGACAATATTTGAGAGAAGAAATTCTGCCGAAAGAAAGTGCACACAAATTAAAAACTAAGAGCAAGATGAAAGCAGGCCCCCAGTTTACCTGCTTTATAGTTCGCATTGTGCGAATCATCAGCATGACGGCATTGAAGTGCATGTAGAGGGCAGGAAAGATGAGCTGGAGAAGTTCAGTGAGGTAACTGGGTTCAGCCAGGGAAGAAAGTGGAAAAGGCTGACCCTGCGCAGCAACACTTGGAAAAAGAGAAGTAGACAAGAAATCAGAAGCACTTCTGGAATAACCAGCTATTATGAGCGTACATTAATGCCGGGCAAAACTGGAACACAGCCACCACCTAAACTGCGTATTTAAATGGTTGCTACTCACGTTCTTTTGGCAGACATCTGCATTTTGTTATGGGCCTTCGAAATGATATGTTCGGCAGTATATTCACAGTACCGACTTTATAGAACTACAGTATTTCAGCCGACATTTGACTATCAACTTCTAAAATGATATATTTGCAAGCACGTTCACCTTAATTGTCTGCGTTCTTGCCACGTGCGCCATCAAAACCGCAGCAAAATAAACCGAGAAGTAACTTCTTACGACAGCATAAGAAGGATTTTCTTTTATGGATACAATTCGAAATTTCACCGTGATGACGTATGCTGCAGTACTTTAAACTATTTACGGCTTAGTGCGGTAGTATGGGATAACATTAGTGGGGTTTCGTTCTACAGGCAGCAGGCATAATATACGGCATTTAAATGTAACTTTGAAGAGTTGTCGCGTGCAGTGCATACAGTACTGTTTGAGGCTTGATTGCAGGCGAGAGTTACAAGTCCGACATTAGTAAGTCTGTCAGATTGGAAAAAATCCCTTTCCCAAGTCATATGATCAAAAAAGACTATGTGTTTGGTAAAGTGGCAAATAGCATTTTGAAAACTGCCTTTGTACTGAGAGCGAACTTCCGCTAAACAATTACGGCGAAATTTGAAATAACACAGTGACCAGCCTCTAGGGCGGAACACAGTGTGGACTTATGCATGCCCCGATGGCAACCAGAACATGCAAACCACGAAGTCTCATCAGCCACATGCATAACGTATCCAACCAGCGGCTTCCTTACCATGAGGTTTGCAAATGAGGTTCTTATTAGTTCCTTTTTAGGCACTGGACTTGTGATTTGCAGAGAAAATGAGATAGCTTCGGGCTTTCAAAAACTCACTTGCGCTCGATCTCCGCAACAGCTGGTAGTACAATACTGTTATGAATCTCGGTCAGCAAACTCTGGCCTGGAGCAAACAAACTGGAAGTCTTCTTTCTGGGGTGCGAGTCAGAGCCACTGCCAAGACCAGAAGTGCCGAGAGGACCAGTGCCCGCAGCGGTCGATCCAATGTGAGCTTTTACACGCCAACTAGAAAATACCTGAAAAGCAAAAAACCGGAAAGGAGGGAGGGACTGTAAATGCTAGGAAGGGGAGAAGAGGATTTTTGGACAATAAAAAGCCCAATTAAATAGGAAACGGATAGGAGGGGCGGAGTAGGGGGTTCGAGAGATAGTATCGGTATGACGCAGGAAAAGTTGAAAAACAACGATAACGTGAATGGTTCAAAGGACTGGCAAACAGAAGATAAGAAGAAAATAATGCAGAGGCCACTGGCTATCTCAAGAAATGTTAACTGAAATTCTGAAATGTGTTTTCGATTTTAAAACAGTACTTATGTAGGGTTTTTATATTGAGTATCGTGCAGCATAATCTCAGAATATTTCAGTCACCAGTGGATGTCGGCTTTTGCACGAGCTTCTTTCCAAGCGCCTGCAAAAACTACCCCTCTGCAGTTAACTGACTACTTAAGTAGTATGCCTTTGTCTTATTGATTTTCGATGCCCACGTAAATTTAAACACATTTTAGAAAGACAGAACAAAAATATCATTTCTTGCGCTCGTTTGGTAGAAATTTTGCCCTCTTTAGATTTTATGCTCAAAAAATGCATCTTTAGTTTTAAAAAAAGTTTTTAATTATTGAATTTTTAAAACCGTGAAATGTTTGTTCATAAAGCATCATATCTGTCCATTTATGAATGCTGCTTATAAAGTACACAATGCAGTCCACGTTCATTACAGAATTTTATAAGCACTGTGTGACATCTTCCTAGTACCGTAGAGAACTGTGTGATTTCTTTAAGATTGAGGGTATACAGCTCACAAAAGTCGAAACCCTGACTGTAAGTGCAGCGGGAGGTCAGGTTAAAAATTATCCAGGAATTTAAATCTTTCAAAAAACCGAAAGATACCATTTTGAAGCATACATTTTGGCGAAGACCTAATTTGTAAAAAAAAGTACAAGAAAGAATATTTTGTGTTCGCTTTCTATAAAATCTGTTGAAATTATAATAACATCGAAGATCCATGGGAAAAATTTGTGCTGATTAAGCAGTTATTATATACAGTGGAGCTTTTGCAGGCCCCCATAAAGAAGAGAGTTGAAAAGCTGGAATCCTGATATGACCGAAGTATATTTGGGATTATACTGCATGATTATCATATTTAAAACCCAAATTGAGTATTTTTTGAATTCAAAACACAGTTCCGAATTTCAGTTACAATTATTTGAGATAACACATCTACTTTACGTCAAGGTTTCCTTTAGGGGGTCAGATTGAATCCTATAATACAAGGTTTTATTGCATCCTGTGCATAAGCAACCCTTCCACCAAAATCATTCTGTACTGAATTTCTGAATCCGCTTGCTTGGGTTGGTTGGAGCGGCGAAATTACATCAAACTGAACCGTCAGAGACCAAATTATAATTTTTTCGCGAGGTTGGTTGTCTTTTTTGTGCTTTTATTCCTCCCGGTTGTCACCATAACTAGTATAACTGGATCCAGGGCAGTTCATGCGTTGTGATCGACGACCATGTCTTCCAGAGCGATGGCCCAGTTGACTTTTTTGTCTTGAAAACCACAGAATGTGGAGCTTTACCCCCTCTTTAACTGATAGTTAATTGTGTCCGTCTGTCAGCGGACCACCGCGACAGCGAGGTCATGAAACATAATAAAGAATACTTTCCAATGGTCTGAACTGCCAAGCTTGGATATCTCCAAATAAGTATTTCATAGGGGGACATGTTTTTTTCACCACACAGCGGAATGGCTCTTATTGCAAACTCATAAAATCGAGGCGGGACGAGTGAGGTCCGTTAACGATCGGTGAGCGGTCATCATCGAATGTTCACATTTCCGATCTAAACCGGCAGGACAACGAGCCCGTGGCTCAATGGTTAGAGCTTTGGGCTTCTGATTAGCGGGGCGCAGGTTCGAGCCTCGGGTGGGGCACCACCTGGGGTTAGGTATGACTGACTGATGACGGCTAATGAGCCAGAAATGTCAATTCCAGTTTCCCTTGTTTTTGTCAACATTGTTACTCGGACTCTAAAGTTTAGCTCGCGGTGAACCCATATGAATTTCCGGGGGTATAAGAGAACACGCAAGATTTGACACCTGCATACTGCCTTAAGATCCCCTTTACTTGGGACTTCTATCGAGGAAACAGTGGACTACAAAGAGTCCTCAGTGGCCAGAGAGAACGGACCCCTCCTGCCTTATAATGCCGCCGAGCTGTATGTTTGACCCCACGTAGTTCTAGATATATTTCGGTGATTCAGAGAAATTTACGGGGCATCAACGGCCCAAGCCTGGTAAAGATTGAATATCCTTCATTTCAGCCGACACGATAGACTGTGGTGAGTTCGTTGGTCGACGAAAAATTGACTCGGGGCAAAGCATCGCGCATGTATATCCTAGGGTATCACTGGCTAATGAGTGCAGCTATGTCATAAACGACCATTCTAGTGTTCATTTATCGGCAAAGTTTCTCGACAAGGTAGCCATTTAACAAATACTCAGACCATCAATAGTTTCATAACTTTCATCGTTTCCCTATAACTGTACTGGCCTGAAGAGAAGTTATCGAAAGCAACGCGTATAATCGCCAAGTCGTCTTTTGAATCTTGTAATGCGAATTTTCGCAACTTTACAAACGTAATTGCCGAAAGGGAGTGAGAAGATTGATGAGACACAAATTTTTCGACAAGGTCTTCTTTGGCAGTAAACACTCTGTGGATTTAGATCGGAAGTGAAGCGAATTGAAGGTAAATTTCGCCAAACTTGTAAAACCGGCCAAGAACTTAACAATTGGGACCTCCGGGGAATAAATTTAGCGGTTCGTAATGGAGGCGGGCAATTAAAGGGTAAAGATTAGGTCAGCGTTTAATACGCGAACGTACTACATGCCAACGTAACCCTCACTCTATTCATCGTGCTCGTTAGTTAACATTTGTTACCGCGTTAGTAGTCACATAATACTTCGCTGGCAATAGGAGGACCAAAGTATTGGGTCAAATGGCAACTTTCCAAGTGGCGGCAGTTAGGACGTCGCGGAAGTTTCAAAACGCATCTGTTTTACTTTGAGAATAAAAGATCGCTCAGAGCGGGCCTCGTTCTTACTCCCGTCAAGGGTCCAAAATAAACTGGGTCAGGTCAGTTAGGAATGACATCGCACATATTAGTCAGAGTGAGGTAAAGCCATCGGATCTCGCAATCCGCACACTTGTCGGGGCAAAAAACTATTGTGCAACCCTACTAACCCGGCAACGAATGATAGCCCTAACAAAACAATGGGTGGGGTTAGAAATAGGTTGGCACTCTCCTTTTCTTCATTTAGCCCCATCCACAAAAATCCTATTACCATCGATTCCGTATTACTCACTGACCTATCCTTTGTTCTGAGTTGGGTCACAAATTACGTTCTTCTCTGGGGGCGTAATACAGGGCATCGCAGGCGACAGCAAGAAGTCCTTTTAGCCAATATTTAGGGTTGATGTAATAATCCGGTTTGGTCTTTGTAATTAGCGCGGCTTCAGGCTCGACAAGTTGTGGTTTAGAATGCCATAACCAGACAGAAATAGTATGCTCCAAACACAGTTGTTACATGCATCGAACAGAGTTTCGGAACTGAAAGGCGTGCAGCAAGCGTACCAACGGAATCCTGAACAGGAGTGCTTAGGACAACGTACAGCAAGGTGAATCAGTGTCAAAAAATGCACAGGTGGAGGAACGCAAGCATGTTCTACCAAAATGTGTGCGTATGACATTTCTCAGAGGACAAAAAGCGCGCGGGCACGCACCCCAGCACTGTATGCACGTACAGATAACCACTGTGAACGGAGGAATGAGGAGAGATCAAAGTTTGTACGGAGGCACCAGAGGTATGCTTCTGATATTCAATCATGACAGACAAACCTATGAAAACTGGTCTTGGTGTTTCAACAAGAGAGACGTTTTGATACAACAAAAATACCAAAACTGGTCTCAAAGTTTCAGGAAAAAATAATTTAAAATACTAAATCCTGAGAAATGACCGCGTACTGCTTAGTCAAACCATTGTGACAGTGAATGCGAACTAAGGCCGCTTTACAGTCTATTTGGTGTGGCTTTCGGCATCATAATTTAAATGTCCTCGTTATAGGCAGGTGGCCGTTAAGAGTGCCTTTGTATTTAGATGGCAACTTACAAAGATAACTAGTCCTTAAGGATTTGGTCAACGATCTTAAGACGAAATAATAATAATAAGAAGAAGCTGATGATGATGACGATGATGATGATGATGATGATGATGATGATGATGATGATGATGATGATGATAATGATGATGATGATGATGATGATTATGACAATGCTGTAAAACAGGCTTTGTAAGATTTCACTGACTCTCGATTACCAGGCTTTACACCACCGGATTGAACAAACTACCAGCAAAATAGCAACAGTTTATAGACAATATTGGTAGATAATCTGATGAATACAACTATTCCTTTGGTTTTTTTATACATTCCAGACTTTACGACCAACTATTAAGACAACATGGTTTCAGCGGATAACATGGACTTCTAGATTTTTGAACCCAATTAGCCCAGGTATATTTACATAAACTTCGTCTAGAAGTACACCTGGGGTAGTTTCTGAAGACGATTGAGACAGTGCGTCAGAGCGACGATTGCATCGGCCCACTTTTTTTCGTCCGTGAGGAGCTGGTCACTGTATAGCTTGCTCCTCGGCTGCACGTACAACGGTTGTGTAGCCAGTTTTCGCTGCTCCTTAGCAGCGCCAGTGCTAGCCAGAAGGGCGGCTGTAACTGCCCGAGGATCCTTCTGGAGGTTTGAGTTGACAGCCGGCGGGTCAACGGGCAAGGAACGCCAATCTGACAGGGGCAGATCACTGAAGTGTTTGACCTTCGTGATTTCGCCTGAGACTAGATCGGAATCGACAACTACCGACGAGCTGTTACACAGGAGAAAATAAAAATCGTAGGATGAGCGAGTTTTAGGAGGGGCATTTCCCCCTTTGTTAAAAGAAGTGGGCTTCGAGTGTGCATTTGAAGTACTTTAAACGACATAGTAAACAGTGGTTGGCTAGATGTTTAGCAGGCGTATGGCGCTTCAATAAATAATTTCTGTTGTCCATCCTCAGAGATTACTGGATCCAGTAGATCGCCTGTGCCATACAATCAAAAGCTACTGCTGATAGTCGGCAAATAATTGCCGCACCACAGGCATTGTGACTGTGATGTTGAGACTGGCAAGTTTTGGTATTGAGTGAGTGAAAATAAACAGAAATCTCCTCATAAAGAAAAAAAAAACAACACGGCGGAATAACTACAAACAGCGGGAAAATCAACAACCACAGGAAAACGCGTCAAAATTGACAAATTGGAGTTTTTGAAGGTATTTCAATTAAGGAATGATGGTCAGGCCATCGTACGCAATGAGAACCGCTACTGCCCATAAGAGAACGCCGTGGCGACTTGTGCGTGATAAGGCGGATTTCTGTGGCGCCCCTCACTTGACTCCTCCTGCGCACACTGCGCTTCCACTACGAGAAAAGGTCATTACTAGCGGCGATGAGAGCCAGCGAAGTGGTTGACGTCGCTTGAAATCGCGCCGCTAGATGCTTGCCTGGTTGCTCGCTACACACAAACTAGTCCTCAAAGAAGGATCTTGGATGTCTTACGAGGCCACATTAGGAAAGAGTCATTGCAGTCTGACTCTAATTCCAAAGGAGAATTGTACTGTCCTATCGGTTAGCAACCGTCCAAGTTACAACCTTCTGCGAATTGTGACCGTTTTGTTTTGATTGCTTATTTCAGGCGGGCCCCTAGTCGATCGACCCAAATCTCCCTCTCAGTTGTCTCCCTCTACAGCTGTCAAGTTCGAATTCCGCCACATGGTGGTCGCAAGGAGTACAGTGACTTTCACGACACAAAATTCTTCGTCTACGTATGCTACAGGCGTACTCTTTTCTGGCTGTAAACACTGCACCAAAATGCAGATCCCAAACGCGTGAGTGATACGGTGAATGCAATTCCAGCATCTCATCGCTCTTCATTTGGACATTCACTCCAGGCGTCCCAGGTCTATTTTCTCTCTGCAAGGTGAAATTGGTCTTGTAGGACGCGATACTCGTCTTATATGCAACCAGATCGCGGACGAACACAGCCTTCACACCTGCTCAGCCCGATGACGCACTGTCCAAAACCAAACGAAGGTTCCAAGTTGCCAGAGTGAGCGAAAGCACTCCGGCGAAGGGGGCTAGGTGGATGGGAGGGGAGAGATACTTCTTTTATGGTTCTACCGCATTATCACGCCAATTTGTTATAATAAGTTGTGTTGACAGCGTGTATCAGCATCTACTAATGACAGCTTGATCTAAAACTTGAAATGGCAGTCGAACCCCCCCCCCTATGGCTCACGGCTAGTGCAATAGGAGAACGACGCCTAGGTCACTTACGAGATTGGATATCAACTTCTAAGCAGGAATTTTTAGGAGGGGGAACAGTGCTAAGAAAGGAGCTACCAGGTACATAATCACACACCGTACAACTTCATTTGATATCGTCTAACGGTTAGGAAGGTTACAAGAGTGTGATCGTTGTGGTGAATACAGTTTAGCAGTCACCGATGGAAGGTACGTGTCGGGAAGGCGATGCGGAAGTGGCTAGCTCATCCATCAAGGCGTTTGAAGGGACAAATAAGATAAGATCATGGAAAAATCAAATGACAGCATCAAGGTTCTTGGATAGACAGCAAAACCACAAAGTGTGATTTCGGTTAATAAAACCCCTAAATCCGTGTGTGTAGAGCAGTCTGTCACATAATCTATCATTTAATTAACTAGATAGAAGATAGACTCTACTGCCGTGTTGTTTTTATCTATCTTCCTGACATAACTAAGGTTCTCTAGTATCCCTTCTCGTCTATATGCACTCCTGACTGTGAGCAGTTAAGATTGAAGACACCCTAAATAGGCCAACTGTTTGGCCAAGGACAAAAAGCCGAAACGGCAGATTAAATATTCGGCGGCAATTACTAGCCCTAGGATGATTTTTGACAGAAAAATAAGCAAACTTCAGATAGAGCTCCTGATCCTGAAGAGTATCTGTGACAACGTCAGGTTTCCAACGAAGCAGATTTTGTAGGCTAATTGAGTAATTGAACGAAGCAGCGCTTGATAACATATTCTGAGGCAGAGACCATAACGTATCAGCAAAATAGCTTTTGACCTGGCGGTCTGTATACCAAGGCCGAGTTCATGACTGGAGTTTCGAACCTATAACAATACCTGAGCCTTCATTGCTAACCAAGCTTCTCGAAGGCTAATTTCGACCACGATCGCGGCAACTGCGGTAAATGATACTTCCGGGGGGCACTATTAGATCCTATGAATAATACACGATCAAGGTCGTTCGAAAGACAGTTCATCGCACTACGCAAACGTACAATGTTGAAACTGTCTAATTTTACAACATAAACTTATCCGGCTAGATCGGGGCCCGGTAGGTATTATTCTGGTTGTTCTCTCATAACAAATGCCGAACATGGGGGATGTGGTGGCATGCGTATGTGCCGGCTCACACTGTGCCAGCCACCTGCGCCCGACCCCACCTCCAATCTTCTTGATTTGGCCATGACACCAGATACAGGTGGGTGAGGGAATAGAGACTGCAGTAGCTGTAGCGCACGTCTACTACTAAGTAAAACTAATCAAAGAGTAAATAATGCTGTAAGGCACACGGCGGACCTGGTTAGGATCGACGGTCGAAATGGCGAACTTGTGCGGCAATGGTTCGAAAAGGATTAAGGAAATTACGCCATCAGTAACTTTCCCTTCTGTTAAGTTATTCCCACTAGCACCAATCATCGGCAATCGAATTGAGTGGTCGGGTAAAAGTTCAACTTAGACGATGCAAAATGTTATGCCGGAGGATAGTGGTCGTACGTCTTAGAGATACATCCATCAACACCAATTTCTGTGCTATATACTCAAAAGATGGACGCTGCCATTAGGTAGAAATGAAATTCGGAAGACCATCTGCAAACGATATTGAGGCACACCACACTACAGGATCCTGTTGCTATGAAGACCATTGATAAATAAGGAAGTGGAAGTATAGTGCATCTACGGGGCGAGTTTCGCATATACGTAGCGAGGAATTGTTGTAAAATGATGAGGGTGGTTTACTATGTTATGCCTAATGACCCAGTCGTTGAAAGACTTACTTTGCCGCTTACAACAGAGGCCTGATCACCCAGTATTCAAATAATGATTCCAATAGAAACCAAATAGATTACAGCCTCTCTAAGCACGACTAGTTTATGATGCATTAGACTGCCGAGCCATGCACACTGCCGTCCCCATTAAGAGAGCCGAAAGGAATTATATGTAGTTATGCATCATAAATAGAACACTAATAACAGCAGAGATTTTAGCTTACCGGGTGCGAGGAGCTGCACCTTCCATATCAGGAACAACCGTAGTTAAAGAAGTGCCGCACCGCAAACTCCTGTCGTGCAGAACAAGCGCCAGCGGTTGTTTAAATATGAGAAACAACAGAGATTGGCAGATTTCCTCAAAAAGTGTCTATAAACCAAGATAATATGTATAACATCAGGTGCAACAAATAGCAGAGGAAAGTAGCCTTAGTGCAAATACAATGAACATAAGAAATGAGGTAAAATAAATGCATATTTAGCAGAAGCGCCGACCATGGTTTGCCGTGAGAAAATGCTAATTACTTGTGTCTAAAGCTAGAATAGTCCCGTCTGTTAAATGGTTTATTTAAATCATGCACAGTTAAAGTTCAATTATATATATTAAAAAATGCAGGATGCGAACATATATGGTATGCGAAGGGGCTAAGTCAGAAGCCATTTCGGTGCATGCTTATAGCACTTGAGATTAATTTATATGCTTCAGATACTGGCGTTCATGACATACATCTACTCACTCAAAAACCTGAAACAGCTGCGCATTAAAAATGGTGGGAACTACTTTATTGTAGTGGCTGCAATGGAAGCTTTAACACTATTTTGAAACATTGCAGATTTAAAAGAAACAGAAATAGAAGGGTTTCAAGCCTACGCTTTAATGAATCATTCATATTTTTGTCACAGACTTTTTCAGTATATAACAGGTTGGATAGTATGAGGGTAACTACAATAGAAAAGTCCAGAGATAAGAAGAAACTGCTGGTCTTCAAATTCATTCTATCATTACTCCAACAAATTACTTTTTTCTTAACCGCAAGTTCGGCCATAGTCCCATCCAAGGCTGGGACACTTCGCACTTCCGTCTCCGCCAGTTTGTGGATGCTCAAAAGAAAATCCGTGGCCTCCGGCCAGGCTCGCGCGGATATTAGATTATTTATTATATCTGGAGCGAGTCGGACTCGATCAATAATATCGATAAGCTCCAAGCTTCGACGCTGTTCAATCAGGTCCAGCCAGAGTCGGCGCAATTCCTCGCGGTTACAAGCAAGAAAGTTCTTGCATTCACCTATGTCCTTTTTCACTTTGCGAACAGCGCTCCTGATGGCTAAATTGGGACCATCATCAGAATTAGGAAAAACCCACTTTCCAAGTTTTGGGAAACTTCGCGATAAACGTTCAGGATTTTGGTAACCTCCTCGTATTTTTCTAAAAAAATAAGGAAGAGAGAAAAACGTAGAAATATCTGAATAAAAGCGCACACGGGCTTCTTAAAGGAAGCATGAATGGCCTATGTAAAAAAACAATATATCATTAAAGTTCAAATTTAGGACTTCGCGTAATTTACCAGCCACAGATACTGGTCTACTTAAAAAATGTTCAGTCATGGTTCAAACGCACTTTAAGCTCATTTAGACTGGCCGTTCTCAAATTTTGGTTTAAATAAATGTCGCAAATCGTTTTAAAATAGCTAACGTAGAATGCAGCAGAATACATTAAAACTGTCTTTGATCCGAAAACAGGGTTTCGAATAAAAATAACGACTTAAACGGGGGTGCAGGATAGCGGGTAGCGAAACTTTTTGAACAGTAGCCCAATGAATTTGGGAAAAAGACTGCCGAAGGAGAAAACATTTTTTTCCCGTTTCTTTTCTACAGTTACCCATATTCAATGATAATCACACAACGGAAGCGAAGCAACTGCATTTATTGCAGTAAATTTTTAAGGCAGTAAGTGTGTACTGCTTTCGGCTTAGACGAAGTTCACAAATAAACTTATACTTGAAGTGATTGCGAAATTACTGGTTAAGCGTAATACTTGCGATTTTGTTAAAACGGCTAACAAAGTATGCAACATGGTGTATACCTACTGGGATATTCTTATTTCCCGGAGAAATGCTTAATAGGGACGTGAAGAGACATACAAAGTTGGTTCAATGAAGTACACGAGACTGTCTCAGGACCCAAAAGAAAGACTGAAAGCAAGAGCTGCGCTTAAAAGGACCTGGGGGTTAGTAACCTTCTTACGCATCCAAAATCGGTAAAAAATTACAGTAGTTGCATTATTGTTTTTCACAAGTGTAGTTTAAAGAAGTGATGGGAACAATGCTCAGCCAATAGCTACTTTCTCGAATGTATTGAATAACTTGCGTTTTTAATCCAAACGACTACATCAACCTAACGAGTAATACTTTAATTTAAAAATCATCTGAAGATTTTAATTAGTGGTTCGTTACTGAAACAATAGCTTTACGATGACAGACTTGATATGCGTCCTATGTTCGCTTACGAATAGTTAGTACAGACCATGGAGTTTAGGTCTCGATTAAGTAAAAATCTTCCAAAATAAAAAATTGGTGATTTTTTGGAACGTTTTCCGCTTTGCAAAATAAATAAACACAGGGAAATCGAAACAAAGTATGTGAGGACATTGAATTTGTGGTTATTAATCTCCTTATACCAGAAGAAACGACTGATAAATTTGAACTTTAAAGAAGACACAAATAAGTTAACTTCCATGTGAATGTAAAAATGAAGGCCACGTGTGATCATCGTGAGAAACAAATAACAACTTAAGACGAGCGTGAAACAATATGCCAGAGAAATCTGTAAAATAGGAAAAATTTGTATGCATCTCGCACGTGGGAGTCATGTGTAAATCTAAAAGCTGTTTGTGCAACTGCGACCCCTGCTCCCTTTGTCTTAGGAAAACCTCCACTGTCAGAACAGCGTGGATCGAAATTCTTCACTGGTCAGCCGACCTCCAACTAAAAGTTCATTAGTTGATTCAATGCGGTCAATAAGGCTCCACAGTATTCAAACTCGTCTAGCTCCATCCGTATCTGCCCCTCTTTCCTCTAAGGAAATTGGAATGCCATGGAGCATGTTTAGGGAACACAATTATAAGCATACAAAACGCAAAAACAATGGTAAGAAAATAACGTGGACAAATAAACACACTAATTTAAAATCCAAAACGCATTTTCCTAACATAATTTAAACTAATCTAAGAATACAGCGTTTAGACAAGTTGGATTACGTGATCGCCATTCTGTTCAACAGAAAACGGTCAAGAACCCACCAGGGTTAGAAAACGAACTGACCATTAAGACAAACGTTAACGACTTCCTCGGTTTCCTTGTACTCACGCGCGAGCTGTTCCCTTTTCCTTTCTCGGACATCCTTGCTGCTACTAAAAAGAAAATTTCGGAATTAATTTAAGAGGCGAGATACTGTTCAAGGAGTCCATGGATGAAAGACATCAAATACGATGATTGTGTCTAAACGGTGTGAATAAGCAATAAAAATCAAACCATTGTATGTTTTTATAGCCCTGAGGAGAGCCAGTCCAGCAAATATCTCCGGTAACAATTAGCGGGCGCTACTTTGTCTTTTCGCCCAAATTTCAGCCTAGTAAAATTTACATTAAATGTCTGCATCTTTAATGTTAAATTTGATTTTTCTATTTCTTTCTGCTTGTGGTGCAGAGCAGCGTTCCGTTTGTGGCTATTGTAAAATTAACCTCTGGTTCTCAACAACCACCGTGACATTTTCAGCCTCCCATAGACATCGGTAATCGCGATAGCCGATGTTTTACATCAAACTGGACGCAAAATCACAAGGTTTATGGGTAAAACAAAGCGTACATCATATTTTTTCCTTAATTTGATATGTGCTTAGCCATGGATCATTTAGCAGAGGGCTAAAAAGGATAGCGGTTGCGTAAGATGGTCTAGTGGTTATCTACACCGACTTCAGAAAGGCGTTTGACGGCGTTATACCTAATAGTCTAACAAACAATCTTTCTCAACTTGGAGTTGGACCTTAGTTCTGTATGGATCGCATTAACCTTTAAAGGTGGGTCTCAAACCGCATGCTTTGGTTTCTTGAATTCCATCCCTATTTCTGCTTAGAGTGGTATCAATCCTGGTGTCATCACTCCTCTTGATCGATATCTACGACTGCACCTCAAACCAGGTTTGCGAAGGCGTCAGGTTTGCTGTCTATGTCAAACTGTTAGGTTCCATCAGGTCTGACACAGATAGACATAAATTCAATAGTGATTTACCGGCCCCGCAGACGGTCAGCTCTTTGACTCTCAAATGTTTAAATGCAAGAAATAGGCGTTCCTACGACACTGTAACACAAGATAAATAAAGATGATTGTTTTCAATTTCTTTTTGATTATAAGTCCCGTTAAAATGTTAATGAATGGAAGGACCTCGGTTTTTTCTAATGAGCTCCTCGTTTAAAGGAACCTCACAGCACTTAAAGAAGGCGGAATGAGTGACGCATGTGCAGTGTTTATTCATGAACTTGCTACACTCCTTGATGGTCACAGCTCCAAGAGCTGAAGAAGTGAGTTGTATGTACGTATCCCAATGGCATAAATAATGTCAGATTTGAATATACACGAATGTGGTCTTTTGAGTCTTCCTATTCTATCTCCGTATGCTGACTGTAACGTTGATGGCTGACTGTTAATAGTTTTTTAGTAAGTTACCCGGCCTCAAAATTAAACAAACCCAACCTTCTTTTTAAATATGACCACGGTATTTCAGTTTATTTGGTAAGATTAATAAGTAATTCCTTGGAAAACATTGTTGTATACATGCTCAAAATGTTCATTATTAAAATAGTATATGCATGATGTAAGTAGCATTGTTTTTAAAAAAGTCTTTAAAAGATAAGGGAAACTTTTCTTTTTACCATATTTCTTGGCAATAACATTGAATTTTCAATTATTTCTTATTTGAAATCTGTTCTTTTTATTGTCCCATTTTATTTTTGCTCTCTTAAATAAGCAGTTGAATAAATTACTTGCACAGTGCGCAATGTCGGCTTGAATCCGTGCCCGGCCAGTCGTTTTCTATTTAATGTAGGAACGACGGTAAAACCACTGAGCTATCGCCACGTGACGAGTTCGCTGATTTAAATTTAACTGATGAAATAAACACTAATCATAATACGATTGACCTCAATTCCAGTCATGTTTCCTTAAAGTCACCTCCCGCCAAATGGGCCAAGAGTTTAACAAGTTATTTGATTTCAATTTAGAGGAAGAAGCCTGTGCGATATGCTTTAAACTTCTTCAAAAAAGTGTCGGAGACTGAAAAGGATATGCAAGGGCTGAAGATGAAAATAGAAAAGTTGAAGAAACTTCCTCGAATTATACTCGAAGAGAACGAACTGACAATTACGGAAACTGAGCAAAACATAAGAACCTGCGCAAACACAGTTTTCTCAGTCGTTACAACCAATAAGGAAGAAGACGGTGTGTTGACGGGGCTCAGCGTAATTGATAACGAATATACGGTACGACAAATGACGACCGGAAGGTGCGTCAGAAAATCAAGAAGCGT
Organism: Schistocephalus solidus; assembly: GCA_017591395.1. Lineage (NCBI taxonomy): Eukaryota > Metazoa > Platyhelminthes > Cestoda > Diphyllobothriidea > Diphyllobothriidae > Schistocephalus > Schistocephalus solidus. The sequence goes on along the minus strand of WEDG01004976.1, from coordinate 66,926 downwards.
CGTTGTACATCAAAGAAAACCAGATCGAGCCATAGCGTTCATATGAGCGGGCCGAGTTTAGGAATTCCGCAAGCAAAAACTGCGTTGGCGAAAGATTCAGCTAACCAAGAAGCCACCTCAAGGAGAGAACAAAGCGTTCGCGGTGTCCCGTCAAACTCACTGAACGCCGAAGCCGACGGAAATCTGAGTGATCATAATCTTATTCCCGAAAATAAGACACAACCACAGAGGCCTCGAGTGGATCGCAGTAAATGCATAGTTATCAAAGGCATGCCTGGATCTATATCTGACACCCAAAAAGCAAGACTACACGATGATATAAAGCTATTACCGAGCTATCTTGAAAGTCTCTTAAAGGAGGACGAGAGGGTCACCGTTCAAAAAGCTTTCAGAATGGGTCAATTAAGAGACTCAAATGATGAGTCCAGCCAACCAAGACCCCTGAAGCTTGTCCTGCAGAATAAGTAAGAAGTCCAGCTTTTGCTGAGCAGGAAATCTATGCTTCAAAGCTCTCATCCAACGGTTTTTTTCGGCCAGCTTTTTCATCTGCGGAGAGGGAGAAATGGAGAGGGCTCAAACTAGAACTCCTCAAGCGATCCAGACTGGGTGAAAGAAATCTCAAAATCTGGAACGGAGAATGTATACGCGCCCAGTGGTCACTTCTCTAGAGAAAGCACATGACACTGCGTATGGAGAGCAGTCAAATCACAATAAAATACCGCTCAGTGAAACAAATTTCCGTAAACACATCGACCTCCAGTTCGATCGAAAAGCAGAAGCCTCCTATTCAGACAGTGGATGGCGTAAGACACGACCATTCTTACAACCCCGAACCAATTTGTTTTCGAAAATCTGTCCAGAAAAATCTCCGCTTTCTTTATACAAACGCACAGAGTTTGTTCCAGAGACTAGATGAACTGAAAGTATGGATATCCGATGTGCATCCGGATATCATTTTCATTACAGAAACTTGGTTGCAGGCTAAATATTGGAAAGTGAAATATCCATCGATGGATATCAACTCTTCTGTCGAGACAGGCTGTATAAAAAAGGTGGGGAATAGCAATCTACGTCAACAGAGCAATCATATCATCTGATTGCAGAACTGCTTGCCCTTACGACTGCAAAGTAGTTTGGATAAAACTAAAGAGGCATGGAGAACAAAATCTGAATGTCTTGACTCTTTACAGACCACCCAATCAAACTCCGGAAATTGACGAGATAATTTTCGAAATAATTAAAGATGCAGCTCAGACTCGAGACACAGTTATCGCCGGAGATTTTAATGCTCCATTGATTGAATGGAACACATTATCCGTAAAGGTTAGCGGTATTCCTTTAGCTCTAAACTATTAAAGCTCACGGTGAATCTCTTTCTCGTCCAGAATTTTAGGTTTCCAAAGAGAGTTAAGGAGGATCAAATGGCGAATTGCTTAGATCTCGTTCTTTCAAAGGACCAAATTGATGTGGATGAATTAAGGTCACTAGCGCCGCTTGATAAAAGTGACCATGGCATGCTGCTCTGTGAATACTGTTTGCACACCAAGTAAACGGAGACTCCTGGTGTTCGGTTAAATTACTGGTGCGCGAATTTCTCTGCGATGAGGGATGACTTATCGGCACTTAATTTGCAAAACATTCTCACCGGAAATCCGGATATAGATTGGACCAATCTCAGGGGCGTTATCAACGACGCTTTGCACCGTAACTGCCCTATTACAAAAAGTAGAAAAGGCAAACCGCCCTGTTTGTTTAACGCAAGCTTTTAAAAGACAACTGAAACGAAAGAATAAACTCCTGAAAAGGTATGTAGCAACAAATCAACCTATGCATTTTGAAGAATTTCGCCGAATGCGGAATGAAATATTGTTAAATATCCGCAGATCAACGGAAGGAGTATGAGGCTTAAATTATAGAAAGGGCCGTTGATAAGCCAAAATTAATTTTTAGCTGCAGGAATAGTAGGTTGAAGAAGAAGGAGATGCTGGCAGTGTGGATAGGTGACAACAACGAAGATATTAATGAAAATAAAGCTAAGGCAAAATACCTTAGTTGATTTTTTGCATCTGTCTTTACAGATGAAGCATATTTTAACCAAACAGACTTTCATACAAGTCGTAACGACACAGCCATTGATGACCTCTAATTCACAGAAGAAGATGTAAAAGAGGGGCTTCTTGCACTTAACGACACCAAGTCTCCGGGTCCTGATCGAATACCAGCAAAGGAGCTTGCTGGAGAACTCTCTAAACCAGTCTCGTTTTTTCCCAGTCGTCCTTCGATCGAGGCATCCTCTCCTCTGATTTGAATTCAGCATATCTACACCCTTTTCACAAGGGTGGATCCAGAACCAGTGCTAAAAACTATCAATCGGTAAGCCTTACATGCATTTGTTGCAAAGTGGTATAAATGATCATCAAAAAAGCCAGCATGAAGTTTCTTGAAGTAAAAAACTTCCTTGAGTGTGCCCAACATGGATTTCGACGAAATTACTCCAGTTTGGCCAATATAATCTATTCAATGGAACAGTGGTCCAGGCCATTAGATGAGGACACCAGCGTTGATGTAGTCTACATCGACTTCAAAAAAGCCTTTGATTGTGTTCCTCACCGCAGGTTACTCTACAAAGTCCGAGAATCTGGAATAAGGCGGAATTAACTCAATTGGAAAGAAAATTTCTTGATAGGCCGATCACATTCAGTGTGCATTGATAATGCAAAATCAATTTCAGTGCCGGTCGTGAGTGGTGTTCCTCAGGGCTCCGTTCTTGAACCGTTACTTTTCGTAATCTATGTCAATGCTTGTATGAATGGATTGAACAGCATGGGAGTCATGTTTACAGATGACATCAAGATATGGCAACCAATCTGATGCAGTACTGATGAACAGACTTTACAAGAAGGAATAAACCGCCTATCTGAATGGTCCGATTAATGGCAGATGAAGTTCAACTTTGAGAAATGTGTCGCACTACGGCTCAAAACAAAGAAGACAATCACGATGGGCGACTCCCATCAATACGACCTTGATGGAAGGTGCCAGTCAGATGTATCCGAACAAAAGGACTTGGGAATCACCATCTTGTCTCCTCTCAAGCCCTCCGCTCAATGTGTTAGGGTAGCCAAAAAGGCTTCAAATGTTCTGTTTGCCATTAAAGAACTTTCGTTGACATCGATAAGGATATATTTGGAAAAATATACGGGACGTTTATTCGTTCGCACCTGGAATATGAGTGTTCAGGTGTGGTGACCGTGGCTGAAAAAAAGATTACAAACTGCTGGAAAGGGTTCAAAGGAGGGCACAAAAAGTCGTTAAGGGTCTAAGTTCTTTATCATTCAAATGCAGACTTGATGCCCTTAACCTTTTCCCTCTTGAGTACAGGCAGATTCGAGGGGATCTCATACAGACATACTAGCATGTAAGGATTCAGGAATGTGCTCTACACTTCGAAGAATTTTTTTCATTTGCCACAACAACTAACCTGCATGGGAATTCACTGAAACTTTAAGAAACCTTATCCCACCTCGATGTTCGTCGCCATTCATTTTCGCAGCGAGTTGTCGGTGCCTGGAGCGGACTCCCAGAAAGCGTCATAGGGTCGGACATGACAGACACATTCAAACATAAACTGGATTTATATTTGCTTGAAAAATACCGTTCATTCTTCCAGGAAGGCACTGCTACATCACATAAAAGCTTCGCAAACACCCACAGATAACGGGGATATAGGTAATCTTCGATCCTTCAGGATGACTGTGCCTAGATCTCAGTGTTAAAAAACTATTTTCTTACTATGTAACTATGTTACTCACTAATTTATAGTTACATGTGTGTTTTAACTGCAATATCTTCGATGAGCCTTATCCAACCTGGATGTTCGTCGCCCTTCGTTTTTGCGGCGAGTTAACAGTGCCTGGATCGAACTGCCAGAGGACGTCATACGGGCGGACACGACTGCCACACTCGAACACATACTGTATTTATATGCGCTTGACCATTACCGTTCCTTCTTACAGGAAGGAACTGCTTCATCATACAAAGCTTTGCACATACATACAGATAACGGTGATATCTATATTTGACATAAGTAATCACCGAATCTGTGCCCAGACTCGTCTGTTAAAACAATTTGCTTTCTAATTGAATATGTTATTCACTACTTTGCAATGACGTGCATTTCGACTGTAATTTTGCAGTTACATTTTTTTATTAATAGGGTCTTCAAAGGCAATACCTATTACCCTTAAATATATTGAACTATACTGAAGAACTGAACTAACTAGATGCAGTATTAGTCCTTTTAAGCATACATTTATAATTATCAACCCCTTTTATCTATTAAGATAACCAAAATCCTGAATATTACTGTACGATATCCTGGAAGAAACTTGCAAAAGGCGAAGCTTACAGTCTCCCCTACATCCTTGAGTAATATGGTCATCGGGAGGAGATATACCTGGCGCTCGTGAGACTTTGCAGCCTACTCAAGACATTATAAATAAATAAATTGCGTATGAAAGGCACAGAGGGCCCCATCATTACAAACGTATTATCATGGTTTTAACGTCGATAAGTGTACAATACTTCGCTTAGGCAACCCATCTGGATCTGCCGAAAGTAGAAGTAACTTTCTCAACGGTGATGCCTTAAAAGATGTGGAAACCCAAAAGGACCTTGGTGTGCTGACGACCACCACCTTAAAACCATCGTCTCACTGCTCGAAAGTGGCGAAGAGCGCAATTGCGGTGTTGAAATGCCATCAGACGAGCCTTTTTGGATTTTTGATGAAGATCTCTTCGTTAAGACTTTTGAAACATTCATTAGGCCGCATTTGGAATATGCTATGCAAGCCTGGAAACCCTGGACAGTTCAAGATCAGAACTGCCTCGAAAGAGTAGAGAGGAAAGCCACCAAAATGGTTAGAAGTCAAAGCTCCTTGCCATATCCAACCCGCCTAATGAAACTTAATCTGTTCCATTTGAGTTATAGGCAAATGCGTGGTGAGCTTCTGCAGACATTCCGCATTGTGAAGGGATTGGATTGTTGCCTGGAATTCTCGGACTTCTTTGAATTTGCCGCCACGACCCATCTCCGAGGTCACCCATTGAAACTGCGTGTCCAGCAGGCGAGACTGGATGTGCGCAAGTTCTCCTTCTCTGTCAGAGTTGTTAAACCATGGAATGCCCTCCCTGAAGACGTTGTGATGTCACCATCGCTGGAAAGCTTTAAAAGGAACCTTGACAGTTTTATGTTCCAAAACGAGCCTGAGCGATGAGGAATTTAGCTTAACCCCCGAGAGTCGTGCACCACTTGTCATATTTTATGACCATCTTTTGTACCTTTGCAACCCACACGGTTTCCCTGTATACCGCACTTAATTTTACGTTACAAATAGGGTATTCAAAGGCCCATGTCTATTTCCCTCAATAAATTGAATTGAATTGAATTGAAATTCAAAGTGGATAATTGCTGCTCTGTGTGAACAGCCATAGGAACAGCAGAAATGAGTGGTATGGTAGGCACAACCAATTCACAACGATTTCACATTTTTAAAACAATTGTCAACAACCTTTGGAATATAAAGTGGACTAGGAAATAATCAGTGAAAAAAACTCTGACGGTTGAATTGGGGGTGGAGATCGATGAGCCGCAAATTTAAAAAGAACAACTAGGAGAAAAATACTGCTTACCTAAAGAAATAATAGCTAGAGATAATGAGATTGGAACGATGCAGTGGGATAGTACTGTGATGTTGCTGACAACGTATAAGGGTTCCCACCACTCCTTGTCGTGGAATAGATCAAATAACAGCCAGAGCTACTGTTTGTAACCATCATGGAGGTGAGACAGGAAGAACTCATCGTAGACAACGGGGTCGAAACGGAGAGGGCAGAGTAAAGGTCAGGAGATCATAACCTAGATGCGACCTTGCGGACTGCATAGTCCACCGATAAGCTAACAAACAAATATCAGAACTTACCATGATCATCAAAATATCCCTGAGACCATCATCAGGGTTGTAAAAAGGTCAAGGTCGGAGGCGGTTGGTTGAAATTCGACGATAAGTGAATTCTGGAATTTTATATAGATTTTTTCGTTTCCTGTCGTAACTATTAACTTAATTGTTGACAATATGTTTTGTCTTTCTAACTTTTCGTCAACTGCACACACCTGCAGTTATTGTATTAAATAATAGGGAGAAATACACGGATTTAAACTGTTTCACCCGACATAGCCTCATAAAAATTCGTGCAGATTTACGCAAAAAGGACGGAATCTAAGGATTTATTCTAGAAAAAGTGTTGAAATTTTTAAGTATACCTTATTACCAGTGAAAAATAATTTCCAATAGTTGCTATACCAGTTGAGATAATTTTTCATCCTGCATAGCCTCTTCGCTTTTTCTATTTTCCGTCTTAACTCGTTACGTAAAAGATTTTGCTTGCTATAGCGGTCAAATCTAGTAAACCTAAGAAAACCCCCAGTAAATCTGAGTCATTTACTAAGGCAGGCGTCAAATCAGTAATGTTATTACAAATGGGAAACTTGCTTACACCTCAGCATTTACAACAGATGCAAACGCTCACGTTAGCATTTTTCACAACCCAAAAATTATCCAAAATCACCAAATAATTAAGTCTTCTTATTATATTAAAACGTTTTTCAAAATCATTTATTCCTTTTCAAATGCACGTTTTCCACCAATGTATGCTAACTTCTCTCAAAATCTCATTTCTATGCCACTTCATATCTTTCCCACGCCACAATATAGCCTTCCCTTCCAGGGGTTTCATCCAAATATGCCGTTGTAAAATAATCTCACTTATTTTAACAGAAAAACTTCGACAACTTGTTGACCAGAGCAATTCGTCCCCACCTTTTGTTTCTTCTCTCCAGTTTTCTTCTCTGCCACTAAATCTTCCTTTTTTTATAAATACTGATGGGCGTAACCTGCAGATTAGGAATACGCGCAGTTTAGTTTCACTCAATGCGAGAGCAGTTGTAAATAAGATGGTTGAGCTTATATCAGTAGCGTTTGAGCTTGATCCAGATGTGCTGTGCATTACGGAATCGTGAGCTCACTCTCTTATTTCCGACTCGACGCTTGCTATAGATAATTTTAAATTTGTACCTCCAAGACCGTTCTGAAAATCATGGCAGTGGTTGCCTTCTTTATATTAAGTTTTCCCTTGTACATTTCTCTTTTCAGCTGAGCATTTCGTTCTTTTCTGGAAATGTCATCTTCCCGCCCAATAAAAAAGTGGTATTTGGCTGTGTTTATAATCCTCCGTGTTATTTTGACAATGAAAACGAGCTCTGTGAACTATTTGAAAAAGTTACAGAGACTCAATTTGAGGTCGAAATAATCGTTGGGGTGATTTTAATCTGCTAGACATTGACTGACATGCAAATTTTCTCCCCGCAAAAGCTTAACAATTTGGTCGATACTATAAACATTTCGAAATTGTCCCAACTGTTTAGTTCAATGACTAGAAACGGCAGCATTTATGATTTAATTTTTACAAATGATGTCAACCCTCTCTTTATGGATTTCCATCGTGATCTATTTACAAGTGATCACGCACTAATTCATTGTTGTTTTCCAGTCTTCTTTTCTGCAAAGCCTGAGGTAAAATGCAATAAACTCGACTTTGCTCACAAACACTATGAATTAATTAATAATTTCGTAATCACTCTAGATTGGCATAGCATATTTTCAATCAACGATCAAAACTTTTTCCATTAGCTATTGCAGAACCTTACAGAAAAAAACCAGGCTTTAATCCTGCCTAAGATTTTTAATTCCAATACAGCTTCTTCTTCTGTTCCAAATTTTATCCAAAACAGACTTTAAAAATTATGAAAGCAACTTAAAAATCCGTCTACATGCTCTTTCTTAGTTCACTTAAGGATTGCACAAATATTTGAATAAGCATTGCAAATAAGGACCGCGTGAGATAGGCATAGGGAGTCTCGGGCACTTAGTGATGCCAATTCATCCAAATCTGTGCGGCCATCGGCTAAGCGTCTGAATATAACACCGCCGTTAATTGCCTGCAACGATATTTTTGTTACAGTCGATATGGGCAAAGCAGAATTGTTAAATTCATTTTTTGCCAACCACTTTACCATTGAAACTAGTCTCACTCCCTTGATTCTTCTGCTCTCAAATTCTAATTCACACCTAAAAACCATTAATTTCTGGCCTTCAAGTATGCAAAAAAGAAATATCTCACCTAAAAGATTCACACTTGATTGGAAGTGATAACATTCCAACCTCACTTATTAAACAGTTAAGAGATTTTCCACCTTCACTTAGCAAATTATTCTCAGTATTGCTCGACAACGGTTTCTTACCAGATTATTGGAAAACTTCTATTATAATACCAGTGTTTAAATCTCGTTCCCACTCTGACATTCATAACTATCGCTGTGTTCATAAAAAGCCCTCTCTTGCTAAAATCTTCTTAAAACTAATTGCAAAACAAATAATGGATTTTTGCATGATTAATCAAATTCTTAACTCCTGCCAAAATGGCTTTTTACCGGACCGCTCTTATGAAACCTGCCACCTGTATTTTCTAAATCAACTAACCTCTCTTCCTAATGAGCATCTTTCTGTAGTTGTTATCTATTTTGATCTTAGTATGGCATTCAATAATGTGTCCCCTATAGAAATTCTATCTAAACTAGAGGCTATAGGAATTTGTCTTCCCCTTACTGACTTTATTAGATCATACCTATCTGATCGAAAACAAAATTTTTTAGTGGGGTCGTCATACTCAAGCGCTACCCCGATTGTGATTGGTGTCCTTCAATGTACGGTGTTAGGTCCTTTGTTGTTCTTAATTTACATAAATGATAGTTTATCGATAGTTAAACATTCTCAATCTTATATTTATGCTGATGACCTTAAATGCGTTTATTTCTTCTCTAACTCTGCAGTCGAACGATGCCTAGAAAAAATTCATTCGGACTTAGACGCTCTTTCGGCGTGGAGCTCCACATGGCTAATGGAGTTCAAACATTCTAAGTGTCGCTTAATGACTTTTGGGCCTGTAAGGCTGCCACTAACTGTTATTTTAAAGGTTGCTTAAGACTGAATGTTCCACCATCAAGGACTTAAATCTTTCGCCTGATGCCGATAGAATAACGGTCAAAGCTGCTCAGATTTACGGCTTCATTACTTATAATTTCTACCTTTATGAAATAAAATTAAGAAATTATTGTAGGTTTGTACTTCTTATTCTTGAATTTTGCTGTCCTTTCTTCGGTTTAATGAACGAATGTAGCCGTTCAAAAATTGAAGACGTTAAAAATCATTTCACAAAAATCTCCTGTATCCCACTCTTTCCATAGCTTCCTACTCAACCAGATGCATGCTGACGAAGCTAAAATTTCTTTGGGTGTCAGGAGACTGAAAGAAGGTTTTTGTCTCCTTTTTCGACTTAATAATACCTCAAATCTCCCCAAGCTTCCTGTCATTACCCCCGTTTGTCTTCCTTATAACCTTACAAATTCTGCACTTATTATACGTCCTCCTGTTTACTCCACATGTAAACGCTCTCTATTTTTGCTTCTAGGCATAGCTTTCTTCGGACTTACTTGCCTATTGAAATTAGGTTGTGAACGTGTCTATCTGCATTCTAGCGAAGTCTGCTCATTTATCTTAACACTGATTCTATTAACTTTGTATTCTCCTCAACTTTTATGCGTTGCTTTCTCTATGAATCGGAGAAAGGAACATCGGGAATTTAAGTGGCCCTCTTGAAACTATTTTTTTTACGTCAGAGTCCCCCATGAACCATGATGTCTCCTTATATCACCAACCATTCAAAATATGCAGTCATTCGGACGCTCACATCTGGAAGTACACAGTCTAAAATGCTGCAGTTCCGTTGGGGACTTACTATCATCAGATTCAAATTCTGGATCCAAAGATACTGAAGCCTCAAGTTCACTGACGCCTTTTCCCGAGATTTTGTTTCATGCGCCATAGTGAGCAAGAAAGAACCATATCGACGTTTCATGATATGGGAGCTCAGACCATGATATCGTTGTTTCTACACTACAACTCGAAACCGATGAAACACCTTCCAAGAAATATAGCGTTTTTCTTTGATTTTCGATTAGCGCTTTCGACAGAATTATTGATACATCTTAACTCCCACGACTGGACTAATTTCTTTATGTGCCATGATGTGAACACCTGTACCGGTATGTTTGAATAAGTTTTAGATCCACTTATTTCTCGTTTTGTTCCCCGTAAGAAATTAATTAATGTCACGGATGAGGTTTATCTCCCTTTATCTTTTCGCCGTAGGTTGCGTAAACTCTCTCGTCGATTCCATTTTCAAAACGACATTTCCGTTCTGCCCTTGATTCGCCGTATTTTTGAGCAAGCCAAGAGGCTAAACGAAGAAAAACGGCTAGGTGAAGATGTCAAATATGTCGAAAACCGTTCGTTAAATGTAGCGAAACTTTTTTCACGCGCAATTAGAACCCAAAGTAAAACATGGCACCCCGTACTACTGGATTCCATTGGCAATCCTGTAGTTGATGACAAATTGACGGCTGATAGTTTTAACGTTTTCTTGTCGAGAACATTTATTGAAAATTCAACTGCTCCCCCTCCGCCCATCCAGGTTTGAACCGGTGCCGTCCTCGAGACCATAACTTTTACCCTCTGGGACGTAACCGTAGCCATTCGACGTTTTCGTCAATCTTATAGTCCTGGACCAGATGGCGTACCGATCAGTATTATAAAGGCGGATGCTAATGATATTTTTGCGTCACTTCTATGTAAGATATTTAATCTAGCTCTTGAAAGTGAAACCTTTCCCAGTGTATGGAAGGAATCGCATATTCTACCTATCCCCAAACGCGGCCAATCTACGTCATTTGACGATTTTAGGCCAATCAACACACTGTCCGCAGCTTCGAAAATCCTGGAGACCTTGATCAAAGATAAGGTGATGTATCATTTAACTGAGAATAACCTATTGAGTGCAGCCCAGCATGGGTTCCTCAAAACTAGGTCTTGTGACACATGTCAGCTCTCTTTCTTTGATCATGTTCTACAATCTAGGGATAATGGCTTTGCACTTTACATAGTCTATTTCGATTTCACCAAGGCCTTCGATTGTGTTGACCATGCCCTTCTTCTCCTGAAACTCTCCTCTTTCGGTATATGTGGTAAACTTCTGAGCTTGATATCTTCTTACCTGAGCTCTCGTACACAACATGTTAAGATCTCCAATGCTATCTCAAACTCGGCACGTGTGAGGAGTGGAGTTATTCAGGGTAGTGTGCTAGGCCCGCTTTTATTTTGTCTCTTTTGTCAATGATGTGCCAGGTTTATTTCGAAATGGTAGGCTCTTTATGTATGCCGACGATTTAAAAGTTGCCTATCGATACAAGCCGGCAGATCGCGACACCGTGCTTGATCTATTAAAAAATGATCTCGAGGCCTTTGCCCAGTGGTGCTGCACATGGCGCCTTTCCCTTTCTTGGCACAAATGTTCCGTTATGGTTGTCGGTGACAACCATCAGCCTCATCTAAGCATAAATGGCCACGATATAAATGTACCTGGCGTTGTTAAGGACCTGGGCATATCATATTCCAACGGTCTCAATCTTTCAGAGCATTGCGCCCTGATTGTCTCCAAAGCACGCAGAACTGCCGGGTTTATCCTCCGAAATTTTAAAACTATTGATATTAGACTCCGCCTTTATAAAATGTACGTTAGACCTGGCCTGGAATACTGCTCGTTTCTATTTAGCCTTCTGCGCGCTAGCGAACGGAAGAAAAATAGAATCGGTCCAACACTTCTTCACGAAAAAGAATTTTTATCGTTTGGAGCACCGTAATCTGTCGTATCAAGAACGCTGTGGGCTTGTTAACATTGATCCCTTATGGTTTCGCCGAGTGCAGAAGGGACTATTTTTGCTGTTTAAGCTTTTGAATAATCGTACATTTAATCCCCTTATCACTGTGAGGCAGCTTGACCATCCTCGGCGCAGCAGTCATCGCAATGTCTTTTTATTTTCTTCCATTAGCTCGCACAGTTAAGTATCGACGGTTCTTTTCGGTAAACGCCATGGCCATGTGGAATAAAACTTCCCCATAATATAAAAGTCCAGCGGAGTTATTCTTTGTTTAAGATTGCCATTTACTAGTTTTTTTGCATTCAGAACAGTTTCCAAGAATTCTGGGCGCCGACACGGTAGAATCTGTTTTCCTGTTCGACGGAGTGCGCGGCATCTGAACTCGATCCCAGGTGTTACCTTGAGGGATACGGCACCGTCTCTGCAGCCTGCACCCGTTGACTTCTTCAGCAGACAGTGAGCGACCGTACATGGATGTTTTCTTTCCTGAGGCAGAATCCCGGTTCCTAGCAAAGACAGAGAGACTGCATACAGACTGCAATTGTGTTAGCCCTTCCCTGATCTGAATTGCTATCATCCTTACAGGCGGCAGTTTTTTCCTCCTGAATAACATGAAAATAGGAAAAACACTTATAATGATATATATTCAGGAGTTTTTTTTCACTGCCAGCCTCTACCCACTGAATATTTCATCTGACAATGCCTGTAAACCGGTATTAAATACAACTATTATTATCTCATTCTGAAATGCATATAAAATATAAACCTACTCTACCACTTTACCTTATTTACCGAAGCATTTTTTTATCCTACCCTCTATTCAAAAATGGAAGCCAATTGAACTCTGCTTCCATTTTCAAGGTAGGAGTTTATTTCACTGCCTATTTTTTAGTTCACTATTAATTTAAAAACATCGCTAACTGTTGACCTAACAGGACTATTTCTGCCTACATTATTAAATATTTTGTACATTTTAACTGCACACAGTCATAATTTTATTTCGTTACTTATGTTTGTTTAGACAGTGCCTTGCCGGTGCAAAGACAAGCTAGGCTAAAGTTTCGGCCACTGGATAATTTAAGAAATCTAGCTTCTTCACAAAGAATAGCCCTTAGGATCGCCAGCTACGCCAAAAAAACACCTCAACTAAACTTCCTTGTATTGCCAACAACCCTGCAGATCCTATATCGAGGATGCTAAACCGAAGATACCAGCATTCTCCTCTAGGAATGGTGCTCCTGTTCCATTTGAAGCCATGCGCCCCAACCTTAAAGGTTTCCTCCATGGCCATTTTCCCATTGGATTCCTAATACGAAATGCCCTTCAAGAGCAAAAGACTCACCCGGCACTCTGTGTTACCTTAATTTGAATACTTTGCAGTATCCTGCCCATGGGTTTCCCGGACAAGCTCCAATAGCTAGTGGTCGTGTAAAGTTCTACTGTCTCTCCTTTCCCCCTCTATAGGTTACTCCTCTTAAACCCATATCAGACACTTTCTATGCCACAACCTTTTTTTCCCAGAACAGGGCCGGAGCACGTGCCCCCATGTTCATGTTCAAATACTGGAAGACTTTGCTGCCCTCCCTCAAAAACTACCTGATTACCCACTTAAACTGTTTGTTCTAAATGCCAGATCCTTGCTCAATATAATGCCCCAGTTTCCAACTCTTGCCTTCGTCGACTGTCCAGATATAGTAATAGCAAATAAAAATGGGCAACACCTTCCGTATCCGACTCTGATCTCTCTCTTCTAGGTTATACTTATACTCGAAATGATCGTCACGACGGCCGTTGTGGAGGGAGCTGTATATATGTTAAGCAAGGACTAACATTTCTGCCCTTAAACAATTTCTTATTGACCCCGGTTAAAGAAAGCTGTTGGATTTGAATTACCTCAAAAATAAGTGCTCTTTACTCGCTGGTTGTGGCTATCGCCCACTTAATACCAGTAAGGATTAATATGTTTGTCTCTCACAGGCATTTCTGACTTAAATTTAAAGTATTGCTTGATTGCAGGTGATTTAAATCGTCCGGAAGTTCAATTATTTGCACTATCCGGCCCTGTTCAGTTTGAGGACTTACTCGAGGCCGTAAATATCGGCATGTGGAATTCGCTTGTCGACTTCCCTAACCGAGGTTCAAACATACTTGATCGAATATTCTGCAGAGGTTGTTCACCTTTGGCAGTGTAATATTAAGGCCAACTTGTGAGTTAAATCCATGACATCTTGTTACTATGCTACAATTCAAACCTGATGAAAGGTTTTCTAAAAAAACTATTTTTTTCTGAACGTCCTTTTCAGTGGAATTACTGATGCCTCTTTATTCCAACGAATGATCTGCTTGCTTTATATGACAGGATGTAAATACCTGCACCAATATGCTGAACGAGGATTTGGCTCCACTAATTTCTCGTGTTTTTCAACGTACGAACATAATTAATGTCATTGATGTGGTTTACCTCCCTTTAAATTTTCACCATATATTCCGTACCCCTGTTCTCGTCGATTTGATCTGTGTAAATATGTTTCCGTTCTGCCCTTGATTCGACGCACCTTGGAGCAGCCTACCAGGTTGTCCAAAGAAAAGCGGCCAGCCGATGAGATCAATTTTTTGAAAACGGTTTGATAAATGTCACTTAAATGTTTATCGCACTGTAAGAATTCTTAGAAAAATGTGGCACCCCATCCTTCTAGATGCCCGTAGATAGCTATAGTTAACGTTAAGTTGATTGCTGAGAGATTCAAAGTGTTCTTGTCCACAGAATCTTTGGAAAATTCGACCGCTCCCCTTCTGAACATCCGGAGTTGGACCAGTGCCATCTTTGAAAGCATGGTTTTTACCCTCTGGGACGTAACCGTGGCCATTAGACGTTTTCGTCAATCTCATAGTTCCGGACCAGATAACGTTCCGGTCGGTATTAAAAAAGCGGATGCTAATGATATTTGACGGTCCATTCTGTGTAAGCAATTTAATCTAGCTCTGGAAAGTGAAACCTTTCCCAGTGTGTGGAAGGACTCGCACATTCTGCATATGCCCAAACACGGCCAACATACATCATTTGCTGACTTCGTTAATCAACACACTTTCCACTGCTTCAAATATCTTGGAGACCTTGATCAAAGATAAGATGATGTATCAATTAACCGAGAATATTAAGTGTGACCCAACATGGATTCTCCAAAACAAGGTCTCGTGAAACCTGTCTGCTCGGTTTCTTTGATCATGTTCTATAATCTAGGGACACCGGTGTTGCACATTACATATCCTATTTTCATTTCACTTAGGGTTTTGATCGTGTTGACGATGTTTTAATTCTCTTTTAAAATTTTTCTTTCAGTGTATTTGGTAAACATCTGAACTTGTTATCGTCTTTCCTGAGCTCTGGCACACAACATATTAAGATCTCCAATGTTATCTCCAACTCCGCAGGTGTGAGGAGTGGAGTTGTCCAGGTTAGAGTGTTTGGCCAGCTCTTATTTTTTGTAAATGTGGTTTCAGATTTATTTCGGAATGGTAGGCCGTTTACGTATGCCAACTTTTTTAAATTTGCCTATCGATACAAGCCGGCATATCTCAATATCATGCTCGAACTCTTAAGGCTTATGCTCAGTGGTGCTGAACATGGCGCCTGTCCCTTTCTTGGTACAAACGGTTGGTGGCTATGATTATCAGCCTCAACTCAGCCTAGATTGTCACGACTGAAATACGCCTGCAGTTTTTTAGGATTTGGATATATCATATTCCAACGGTTCTAATCTTTCAGAGCATTGCAACCTGATTGTCTCTGAAGCATGCAGAACTACCGGGTTAATCCTCCAAAAGGTTAAAATTATCGATATTAAACTCAGCCTTTATAAAAGGTACGGAAGACCATCCTGGAATACTCTTCTTTACTATTAATCCTTCTGCGCGCTAGTGAACGCAAGAAAAAAGTATCATTCGAGAATGTTTTTAATATAAGAGTTTTACCGTAGGAGCACCATAATCAGACGTATCAGCAACGCTGTTGGCTTATAAACATTGATCCCTTATGTTTACGTCGATTACAGAAGGGACGCTTCTAACTGTTTAAGATTTTATAAACAGTCATGTATTTAATTCCTTTATCATTGAATTGTGAGGCAGCTTGAACACTGTTGGTGTGACAGTCCCCGTATTGTCTTTGCAGTTCTTTCACCAGCAAGCACAGTTATGTATCGTCAGTTTTTTCGGTAAACTCCATTGCAATATGGAATAAACTACCCACAATATAAAATCCTGCAAATTTTTCTTCGTTTAAGAGATATCTCATTAGTTTTTATGCATTCAGAACAGCTTCAAGGAATTCTGAGTGCTGACTAGATCGAATATGTCTTCCGGATCGTCGGTGTGCCCGGCATCTGAACACGATTCTAGGTCTTACCTTGAGGATGATGACGCTGTCTCTGCAACCCGTAACCGGCAAATTCTTCAGTAGGCAGTTAGTAACCGTCTCTGGATGCACCCTGGACTGCTGCAGAATTCCAGTTCCTTAAAAAGGAAGAAAAGACTGTAAACACACTGCACTTGGGCTAACTCCTCCCTGTTCCGAACTACTTTCATCCCACGGGCAGCAGTTTTTTCTCCCGAATAGCATGAAGTTAGGAAAAACACTAAGAAATTTATTCTTCCAAGACTGCTTTCACTGCTAGCCTGATTCCCACGGCAGATTTCTTCTCCTATTGCCTGCAAACGGGCATCAACTACAATTACTAAATTTTCTGACGTTCCAAACGTGGCTTGCTCAGGTTCAGGTTGTCGAGGGAAAATAGGGGATAAATTGTATCCTCCAAACGTTCTATGAATAACTTTAAGACTGATTGAGAGAGTTTCCATTGCTTTAGTAACCTTTGCGTGAAGCACTCCGTGCGAAGTTTCAGCCTGGACACATTCTTGCACAGACTCATACACTTTCCACGAAGATTGGGCGAAAGGTGCCAATGAGTAATGTCCTCAAAGCTTAGTTTATGCCCAAGACCATAAATTTTGTTAAAAACCAATATAAGATTAACTCTTTGCAGCTGGTAGCTAAGAAGGAAGAGATAAAGGCAGTTCAGTGCTTATATGAAAGGTCGGATCAGATGTCTTTATTTCGCTTGAGAGTAAGTGACGTGATCGCAATATGCGACGACTGAAAGAAAACTCCCTCTGCTCCAGGTGCGTACATTCTCAGTTCAATTTATTGAGGGAAATATAAGCCAACGTCTTTCAGCTCCCTCTTGGTTACGGTATGGCTAAAAAGGCACTGATACATCAATAAATTTAAAAAAAGGTGGTTTACATAGGAGCGTGCGGAAAAGAAGCATCCGTTGGCTAAACTAAAAGAGTAAACATAAACATGTTCTCACATATTATGAGTAGTATAAGTACATGCTAGTTTGTTTGATATTACTTCCGTGAGTGAGACATATGCGATGTGTTTGAGATAATAAGAAATGCTATAAAATGGTGCTAAAATATAGGAAGTAGTATTGTATTAATAAGAATGTGATTCAACATTTGACGTGACTAAGAAGATCTGGTGGTATCATAGTGGGTATCGTTAAACTGCTCCAGTTTTTTTTTTTCTTAAAAAGCTCAACGGAAGTAGCCATGACAACATCCAGAGGCAGAGCATTACAAGCGTCGACCATCCCCTTGGAGAAGATAAACTTTCCTGTGTCCAGTTTAGCCCCAGTAACACATAGTTTGAGTGGATGACCTCTCAAGTTCGTGGTTGTTGCTAACTGCACGGAGTCTCTAGGTACGAGGCATTAGTCCTGCCCGCACATGATACGGAATGTTTGTTTCAGATCACCTCGTACCTGCCTGTAACTCAAGGGAAAGAGATCAAGATTAACTAATTGGGTTTCATACGATAATAAGCCCTGCCCAGTAACAAGGTTGGTTGCACGCCTTTGAATCTTTTTGAGGATATGAAGGTATTTCGTGGTCCATTGTCTCGAAGCTTAGTTAGCGAACTCCAATTGCAGCCGCATTAAAGTTCGAAAGACTTTGGCAAAGCATTCTTCCTCAAAAGCAGAGAAAGCCCGCTTGGCGACGTACAGAGATGATATCTCAGTCTTGGCTACCTCTGAACAATGCAGCGAGGGTTTAAGTGAGGTTGAGATCCACACTCCCAAGTCCTTTGCGCGTCAAATTCTTGCAATGGTTTACCATTCAGGCAGTAATCCATGAGGTTTGTAGTGCAAGGTCTGCCAACTCGTAGAATAGTGCATTTGTTCTCATTGAACGGCAAAAGCCAGTCCTTTGACCATTGTTGAAGTCGGGTTAGATTTTCCTGCAAATGCTTTGCGTCAGCTGCAGTTTGGATGACCATCCATAACTTAATATCATCCGTAAACATGGTGAAATTACAATCGAGTTCATTGAAGCAGTCTTTGATGTACAAAATGAACAGAGTAGAGCAAAAAATGAACCCTAGGAACACCACTTTCCACTGCAACCTCCGCCGACTGCTGGTTACCAACACGGACGGTTTGAGCGTGGCCAAATAAGAAGCTTTGGATCCATTTCAGAAGATTACCCGAAATACCCGTTTGTTTGAAGTTGTTAAGGAGTCGCTGCTGTGGGACAATATCAAATGTCTTCTTTAAGTGTATTTAGAGCACGTGCAGCACAGTTCCTTCATCAACTGCTCGAGTCAAATGTTCCAAACAATAGAGCAATTTCGTTAAGCAAGACCTGCCCCCTTTGGAATCCCTGCTGTACATCGGAGTATAATGTATGCTGCTCTAAGAAGTGCGTTAACTCTCGAATTATTATTTTTCCATGATTTTGCAGCAGATCGAGGTGAAGCTCATTTGTATGTAATTATTTGCGGAGACCTTGCCGCTTCCTTTATATAGTGGTGTGATTCGTGCAGATTTCAATCATCAGGTAACCTGCCGGCTTCGGAAGTGGCTTCGAAAAGCATAGACAACGGTTTGGTCAGTTCCGAAGCGATGTCCTTTTTCTAACTTTGGCAGTATATCATCGGGACCCGGTGATTTAGACTCATTTATAGCCAACATATATTTATGAACATTTGCTTCGTCTATTGTTGGACCCTCATCTTCGTCGTAGTCTGGAGGAGTAAATGCGATTTCCCACGTAAAGATGGATTTAAAGAATTCTTACATATGCTTCGCTTTTGCTCCATCCTCACTTATGTCTAGGTTTTCACTAGTCTTTATTAAGGGAGCTGCACAGTTCAACAGGTGGGTTTCGAAGTCTTGTCGTGTCTATGGGATAAGCCATTTAAATTTGTTCCTTTGTGGCTTTTATGCGTTTATGGACACAGGATTCTCATCAGTGAGTGATTTCTTTCACAACCTCCGCTTTTTATTCACTTCTTTTTTCAACGTTTGAGTCAGTCACTGGGGTCTGGTATCCAGTCTCTTGCATGAAATCGGGCAGTGGTTGCTGAGGAGAATATGCAATAACTCCCAATACTCGACCACATTGCCGGAAAAATCTGATTCCTAGTCGATGTTGTTGAGTTGAGACTTCATTCGATCAAAGTCACCACGCCAAATATTTTTTCTAAATTTGGTAGGCTGTTCAGGCACCAAATCATTGAATAGTCCCAGTGGAGTACGACGTAGTCACTCCGATCTAGGGGCGGTAGACATCGTCCCTCATAAATACTATCTAGAAATGTCGTAAACAACAGGTCCAAACAATTAGACTGCTGTCCCTCCCACACTCTCGTTGGAAATAAGACGTGCTCTGTGAGGCATGACCTCAGTGCCATGTCCAATAAACGTCTGTCAAAAGCTAGTTCTGGACCATTGGCATAAACTGAATTCCAGTCAGTTAGTGGTGCATTGAAGTCGCCCATTAGGCATCAGATCGAGAGGAAAATCTTTCTAGCTCTTCTAACAGGTGAGTGTCAGCCTGAGAGTCACTTCTCGGTAGTTGGTAGACTGTCAGGACTTCAAGGCTGTGTGATCTTGGCACCTTTATAGTGAGCCAACAAGTTTCGGAGGTGCATGCAAACTGTTCTGTTTTTTTCTGAATCAAGGAGTTCGTGTTTTACATAGGTAACAACGCCTCCTACCTGACGCCTTTCCCAGTCTCTTCTTAATAGCTGGAAGCCAGATATAGTTAACTCACGGTCGTCTATGTGCTAGGACAACCAGCTTTCTGTCAAGGAAATTACGTCTGGTGAGAGATAACAGACATGATTCTTCATCTAGTCAAACTTCGATAACATACTTTGCGCCTTGATGCACATTAATTTTATATTCCGGTTTAAGGGACATGTGGTTGCGCTGCGTATCGACACTTCAGTTAATGCCTCGGCTACGCGGCCATCAATACCGGACCCACCCAATGGAAGAATGGTGGAAGCTGCTCCACTTGGTTGTCGCAGATAACTAAATTTTGCTCCCCCTCGCTGAACCACTTTCTCAGTTCTAGAACAAGTGTACGATGTTTCATTTTTTCTGCTGGTTAGAAGTCCCGTTAAAAAAAGCCAGGATTGGAGTCTTTTATTCTAAATTATCTAGAAAAAAGGTAGCCTAGACTTCTCGCTACTGACCAGCACAACTTTAAGAGGCCGAGTGCTTTTTGATTTCGGTGGGTTTGCTGCCCATTTCCCAAGGCAGAATGGTTTATCACTTCGACTGCCACGGATAGTTCCAAAAGTATATTGAGTAGTGTCGGGAAGAGCGTTAGGTCATCTGAAACTCGCTCCGTAGATGTGATTGCACTTGATTCCAGAAGTCCCGGAATAATGATGCAATTTTCTTTATCAGTAGGCTGCATATTTAAAGCCGAGATTTCCACGAAAATCTTTCGCGAAAAAATGACCGTTTTGCAGAAAATGTTTCTGGTCGGACGATAAGAGTATCGATGGCAGTCAGCCGAAGGATAGTTGATGAAAGCGTTTTTTAATCCACTTTTTGACTTACGACAGCCTTTTGCTGCATGAAGATTCAATTAAAAATTTCTCTTTTTGCTACTCAAATGTCAAACCACGCACGATCTCAAAGAGGTTATACTTGGATCTTTCATGAATGACCGCAAAGTTGATTAGTGTTTCTAACCTCAAATAAATCTGCAGACGCTATCCAAAAAGTCTGTCTATGGATAAAACAGAATGTCCGCGACAGGTTGCACCATATTTCTATATATCCTGGGAAAAATTAAGTTTGTTTAGACTTTTAGCAAATGACAGAATCCTAAAACCGTCCACCAGTGTTTCGTCAGACATTTAACCTGCGCGATTGGGTGGCTACCATTTTCATCCAGGGAATCCATACTGTGATTTAGTATTCTAAACTTGGCCTAAAGAACGTACGAACGATTAGAGCGAACAGTTTTGGAGAAAATATTACACAGGCATACCTAAGCCTGAGCATGATGCTTGTTGCCTCGTTGTTCATTCACAATGTTCGGAGGTCAGCATGTTCGAATCTGTCAAGACAACTAGATGTGTATGCTTATCAACTTATTTTGGTGTTATCTTATTGCAAAGCTGCATTTGTTCTGAGAAATGACTCTGACCCGCAGCCAAACATAAGATGACATTTTCGAATATACTAAAATTTGGAAAACAGTTGGTGAAACGGACCGTCATTGTATCAACTTTTTCTTCTAATTTCTGCACGTTGTCAGTACAGCCTTTGCTTTTCAAGGTCTTTAATAATCTGCAGACATGATGGCCCTAACGTCAAGATAACCAGTGCGGTCATATAGACAGATGAGGACGAGAATGGGACATAAGTCATAACCCTATGGTACCTATCCCTATGGTGTGGTACCAGCAATCACTGTTTGCAGTCTGCACGACAGGAAACCTTTCATCCACTTCAAAATCTTCTGTAAGAGCCCCTCATGTGGTACCGTATCAAACGCCTTCTTAAAGTCGATGAAGTTGATATCTACTGGATGACCCAAAACAATCCAAGTCTGCCAGTCGAAATTAGAAGCGTTAAAGTCTCCAACGAGGAAGACCTCTTTGTTCAAGCCAATCTTGTTCAATTCTGTTAGGAGAAAAAATTGCCATCGTAAAATCTGATCTGGGGAACTGCATGCAACTGCCACTGCCAGTTAAAGACAAAACTTCAAATGATGCGGTCAAGTAATGCGACTCGGAATCCTCAGTTATATTACACTTAATGCGTACAAATTGGTGCCCCATGCTGGTGGCTGATCTTCTCTAGTAGCATAGCCCACTATTTCTTCGGCCCCATTATGTTGCCGATATTTTAACGCCAGGTGGCAGCAACTACCACCATATTTATATCATTAGCACATATAAAAAGAATCTATCTATGGCAAAATTGGCCATCTAAGTTGATAGTATCACGAGTTTGAGTTTCGTGAAATTGACGTTGTCACAAAAGGATCAGTATGAATTGTCAGTGTGGAGTAGAGGAATAAGAAAAAATTTCCATCGATGTTAAACGCAACGTTTTTACGAATGATATCGCAGAGTGTACCAGCTAATGAAACGTCTTCGAAAACGGAGGCTTTAAAACTACACATTAAAGAAGAGTGAAGTGACGTTGATACATATCCTCGCAGTCACCATAAGGGTGGTATAGTATGGCGGTAACCGACACGGATGTCAGTAAACACGGTTTATGTTCAATAAGTACGATATTATCAGGCGACTGAGTTGAAAAAACATGCCCCATGTGAAATGAGCCATTAATCACTGGAGCAGTTTAAAACACCGTGCTTCTCCCTCATCGTACTCCAAAATACTGGGCATTTTGAAAACTCAGACAGGCAACTTTCGGAAAAGCGCCCGTAAAACATTGGGGCTTCGTTAGTAAGCCGCTCTTCAGTTTCGGTTTTTAACGCATATGTGCTTCGGTTTGATACATCTTAAGGTACTACGGTAACTGACAGCTTAAAAGACTCTTCTGGCGCTAAAAAATCGATGCCATAAGGAATAAAAACGAATAAAGAGAAAGAAGCGTCTACACGTGCATTTTGGATGCTTGGCCAAACGACGCGTCCATGTTGAAGGATACGCCACTGCCAGGTCTTGCGAAGCAATACGTGTCGGATGCTATCATAGAAAACTAGTGGAGGTTCCTTAATGCTGAAAATTTTTCGGATACCCTTATCTACATAAAAACTAATAAACCAATGGTGACCATGTTAACTTAGCAGCCATGGTGTCAATTAAAACAGTTATAACGCTGCTTGATTGCACGCGAAATACTTTTTATGTAGAATAACATACATGAAAACAGTAATGTAGGCGCTCGTTAACAAAAAGCCTTTAAAACTATTGCATACCAAATAGTTACTTTCTCACATAAATACCCTACCAGCACCAGCCCCGCCTAGCCCCCTCTGGCCCAGGGGGCTAACTGGCGGGGCCAGGCGGGGCAAATTGGACGGGGTGGCCCCCTCTGGCCCCCTCACTGGAAAAATTTGCGCAGCGGGACCCCACTATTTTCTCGCATTAGCAGCCCCTTTACCTTTATACCGACCGCCCACCGCACATAGCCTTCCCCATCATAATCGGCCACTACTGTTATACCCCTAATTATTTTTCTATTAACGGCCCAATTTTACACAGTTAATATGGCTTCCTTTTGGATCCATTCAAGCCATTCCTGCGAAGTACCCACTCACTCATGAAATAGGATATGTGGAGATGAAATTAGCAAAGTATTTTATTATAAAAAATAATTAAATAACATATGTACCGGCATTGGGTAAATTTAGTCATCGTGGGTCCACACGGCTGCCCTTATCCGATGGTGTTTCCTAAAATAAAAAATATGATGGTCACCTTGGTTAACATTCTGAAAGGTTATTAATCATAAAGTCCGGATTAACAAAAATATCGCTTAATTAATAACGTATAAACCTTAAATACGTAAAGTGTAAATACGCTGAGATAAATACCATGTCATCGGAGTAGTTTTACCTTCTCATTTGCCTCCCGGCGTTTCGCTCTCCCACCGTACCTGTCTCTGGCGCCATGGAACCAGTCAATTGCTGTTCTGCGAATAACTTCGGCAGAACAGTTATTGAAGGTGGTATGTCGCTTTAGGGCCTCTGCAAACCTTAGAAAACGTTATGACCTACCAGTAAACAATGTATATAGGGGGCAGCCAATAAATAACCGCTTTTCACTGGATCCACCCGAGCAGAACTTCATGCACAGTGGTGGTCCAATGGTACATGTTAATAGATTGCGGATGAATTCCTTTTCATTTCTTCCGCCGACAACAGAGAGCCTTTCTATCTAAAAATCACAATTGACTTTTCGAAAAAATTATATCCAAACCGCCTCATTGGCATAGTCGGGTGTTCTACTTATTCCTCCAATGAACTCATTGTATTTGTCCTCGGTGCATAGGGGTAGACGACAAGTGCACTGGCTCGTCGTGGTGGGCACAGCCGTCGCCCGGACTTCCGTTAGTATTTCTTTCAAAAGAGCATTTTGTTGCTTCATATTGCGAACAATATGCTCCGTAATATAATCAACTCTTTTTCCTAGTTGATTGATTACAACGTTTCGAAAAAAGTATTACCGTAGAGAATCAAATTCTTTTTTTGTTGTTCGTTTTTTTCAACGTTGAAAATACAGCTACGAGTTGGTCAGATATCCTTCTGAGGTAAACATTAGTAACAAATGCTTACTGATAAGTGGACGGTTGGGGAGGTTGTGTGGGAGTAGATTGACTGCAAGGCATGGATGGCCCCGGTACGTTTTCATCATTCCTAGGTCTAAAATTATATTCATTTGACCCACTTGTGAAAAACTCGGCGGCCTCGGTGGGATTCGAACCCACGCCAGCAAGGGGAAGGCTTTAGTACAGCCAACGCTCTAGCCAACTGAGCTACGAGGCCCCACCGGGAGCCGTGAGTTTAATCACACTTGGGTCAAGTTACCCGCCCAGCCTACTGCAACGTATTGAATCCACCAATTCTGATACAGCAAGCTGACTGCCCAAGCAGGATTTCCTAAGCAATCAATCTAGAATCCACCAGAGGACTACCAGGCACAAGTAATTAGTAGAGGATTTTTGGCAGATTTTTGAATAATTCATTTGACCCACTTGTGAAAAAAACTCGGCGGCCTCGGTGGGATTCGAACCCACGCCAGCAAGGGGAAGGCTTTTAGTACAGCCAACGCTCTAGCCAACTGAGCTACGAGGCCCCACCGGGAGCCGTGAGTTTAATCACACTTGGGTCAAGTTACCCGCCCAGCCTACTGCAACGTATGGAATCCACCAATTCTGATACAGCAAGCTGACTGCCCAAGCAGGATTTCCTAAGCAATCAATCTAGAATCCACCAGATGACTACCAGGCACAAGTAATTAGTAGAGGATTTTTGGCAGATTTTTGAATAATTCATTTAACCCACTTGTGAAAAAAACTCGGCGGCCTCGGTGGGATTCGAACCCACGCCAGCAAGGGGAAGGCTTTAGTACAGCCAACGCTCTAGCCAACTGAGCTACGAGGCCCCACCGGGGAGCCGTGAGTTTAATCACACTTGGGTCAAGTTACCCGCCCAGCCTACTGCAACGTATGGAATCCACCAATTCTGATACAGCAAGCTGACTGCCCAAGCAGGATTTCCTAAGCAATCAATCTAGAATCCACCAGATGACTACCAGGCACAAGTAATTAGTAGAGGATTTTTGGCAGATTTTTGAATAATTCATTTGACCCACTTGGGAAAACTCGGCGGCCTCAGTGGGAAACGAACCCACGCCAGCAAGGGGAAGGCTTTAGTACAGCCAACGCTCTAGCCAACTGAGCTACGAGGCCCCACCGGGGAGCCGTGAGTTTAATCACACTTGGGTCAAGTTACCCGCCCAGCCTACTGCAACGTATGGAATCCACCAATTCTGATACAGCAAGCTGACTGCCCAAGCAGGATTTCCTAAGCAATCAATCTAGAATCCACCAGATGACTACCAGGCACAAGTAATTAGTAGAGGATTTTTGGCAGATTTTTGAATAATTCATTTGACCCACTTGTGAAAAACTCGGTGGCCTCGGTGGGATTCGAACCCACGCCAGCAAGGGGAAGGCTTTAGTACAGCCAACGCTCTAGCCAACTGAGCTACGAGGCCCCACGGGGAGCCGTGAGTTTAATCACACTTGGGTCAAGTTACCCGCCCAGCCTACTGCAACGTATGGAATCCACCAATTCTGATACAGCAAGCTGACTGCCCAAGCAGGATTTCCTAAGCAATCAATCTAGAATCCACCAGATGACTACCAGGCACAAGTAATTAGTAGAGGATTTTTGGCAGATTTTTGAATAATTCATTTGACCCACTTGTGAAAAAAACTCGGCGGCCTCGGTGGGATTCGAACCCACGCCAGCAAGGGGAAGGCTTTAGTACAGCCAACGCTCTAGCCAACTGAGCTACGAGGCCCCACGGGGAGCCGTGAGTTTAATCACACTTGGGTCAAGTTACCCGCCCAGCCTACTGCAACGTATGGAATCCACCAATTCTGATACAGCAAGCTGACTGCCCAAGCAGGATTTCCTAAGCAATCAATCTAGAATCCACCAGATGACTACCAGGCACAAGTAATTAGTAGAGGATTTTGGCAGATTTTGAATAATTCATTTGACCCACTTGTGAAAAACTCGGCGGCCTCGGTGGGATTCGAACCCACGCCAGCAAGGGGAAGGCTTTAGTACAGCCAACGCTCTAGCCAACTGAGCTACGAGGTTCTTACTGCAATATAGGTGGTGCCGTCGGCCAGCCAGCTAGCCTCCGTTCTGGTGCCATTGGGCAGCGAATGAGATTGTCCTCATCTCCGAGGACGAATTGAGTTGTCGTTGATATATATATGGACAAATGAATAGCATTTAAAACTTACTTCCTTCTGAGGCCCCTGCCTAGAGCTGGTGAATCGGAGCTAGAGAGATTATCTGTCTCTTCAGCTTTTTTTCCAATTTTTTTGCCTTTTCAAGGGTCAAATTTTCTTTTAAGGACCCTAACTCCGTACACCTTTGTGTTGGCAGGTGGCTGCATGTTATTCTGCAACAAATATTCACGCTGCTTTGAGTGTTTAGGCCACATAACGCAGTGTGGATTGACGAACCAAGCTTTGGCCAAAGCGGCCACGCTTTTATCATTGATAAATTCCACGACGCAGTACATCTACAAACATCATACATGAGTAAAAAGCAAATCATAATGCATTAAAATCTTATTCAAAAGTGCATATGGAAAACCTTTAAAAATACAAGAAAAAAAAGAGTTTGAAAATAGTCATTGTTTTTGGAAAGTGTGCAACAAGGGAATGAAAATAAAGTGATCATCAATGTTAAAAGCAACATATTTACATATAATATCCGATAGGGTTGCATTCAAAGGACTAGTTGCCAAAGTTGAGGCTTTAAACATGAAAAGGCTGGAAGAAGAAATAGATGTTGTAAAAAAGTCACAGCAGTCAACAAACGGACGGTACTGTATTCCGTTAGTGTTAATCGATGTCAGAACGCACGGTCTGCCACCGATCAGTACCACGTTGTCTGGAACGTCCGTCGACAGCACGTAGCCGTTGTGGAAGATGGCAGGTGAGCTGCGAGGTAGCTGTAAATATCGCGGTACACCCTCATCGTCGTCCAACAGCATGGGGCATGATGACAACTCAGGCATACGTCTTTCTGAAAATCGCCTGTACACCTGTGCAGCTACGTTTGTTGACCCCTTAATCGAATTACGAATGATTTGTAAAAAGGATTCAAAAGGAAAGGCAGAAAAATTATCCAACACTCCAAACCGGCTCACATCGTCATGTAGATGAAGTAAACAATGAATATTATATACAATCTCCGCATCACTGTACAATATAGCGAAATCGGAAACAAAGTTGCTATACAAAATGCGGGCAAAATCAAACCAGGTCTTATGAAAAATTGGATGGCAAAAAATATATACTGCAATAGAAAACTGCAAAAAATGCATATAACGGTCATTGTCAAGATATGGTTTTAAAAACAACAGGGCCGATGTACAGCAAAAATTTGACGAAATTCAGCAGCCTTCCAATACTCGAGAACATCTAATGTTCTACACTTGCGGGAAAAACTCCATCGGCAAGCAACGGCTGCATTTTTTTTATGAGGTCATTTAGTTCTGAAGAAAACCTCTTCGCACACAATCTCCACTGATTAAGTAACTTCCGCATTACACCCAAGCACACCAGGTGCATGTAGTCCATTGGGAAGCTACTAACCATATCGATAGGTAACTCCTCGAAAGGCGATATGCCTCTGTGGTGGAGTACCTGCTTTCGTGAACGAAAAGAACAGTCGTCGCGAAGACGCCCGCTATAAACGGGGAAATTCATGCGGTTAGCAATTGAAATTCCAACATGACAGCACCTAGAGTGTTTCCCATTACCTTCACCAAACGACTTACCTGTCGCATCCATAGTGTCCATTGTGGGCTTTCACCTGACGGACATATGAGCGAGCTGGTGAGTCGCATATCACATTGGATAACTTAACTTTAATTACTTCCCCAGTTTGTTGAACCAATAGGCCAACTGCCAAAATTTCTTTCAATTCAGCAATGCAATCGCTCAGAAAATCATCTACTGGCTCCGCCTTGCCGAATCCAGAGAACACGCCTACTACAAACGGCCGTCCAACTACCGGGTAGTTTACCCGAGCGAATAATAGGCCATAGGCATTGGCCTGATCCTTTAAACAACAACATCCCATCGATGTGCAATTGGATGCCCATCTCAGGAATTTCAGTTGCACGCCGGTGGTTTAGCTCATCCAGTAAACCGCGTCCAAGGCCCATGTGGACATAGCTGCCGTTCTTCAGGTCCTTATTAATGCAAGTGCGTGGAGAACGCAATAAAGTTGATGGGTCCTTCGGAACCTCTGGATGGTAAGGACGGAGCATGTCCAACAGAGCTTTAACCGTCGCTAGTGGCATGTTGGTTTTCAGGCAGACGTCCTGCAAATCAGCTACAAAACTTTTGCCTTGTAACTTGCTTGTCTGTTCCGTTACCCCTATTGATTCTGCATTCCAACTCAAAATAATATTGCCTAAAAAACCTACCATTTGAAACCTCAGGAAATATTTCAGGCATTTGTGGCTCCGGTGAGGGGTTTAAATTCGACGACGACGACGACGGCGAAGGACAGTCTGCTACTTTGGTTGCGGCATAATACGCCTGCATTGCACGCAATACCCGCATATGCACGGTGCTCCTCTTGATTCCGTAATATTTTCGCTTCATGGTTTCTTTCCATGGACAAAGAACACAATACATAAATGATATGAGGGCATATATATGATAAAATTGACTCGATAGGTTTGGGTCTTACTGCAGTGCTGTTCAGTTTACTGATTACGAAATGCATGTGAACCTTTGAGTTCATTCGTTAACATGTTAAATTTTTACAGCATACGCAGACTTTATTTGTGTTGGGATAGTTCAGAGAGGAAAAGCAGAATTTCTACGTTACAAAAATTTAAGTGGAAAACCTTCATCGCAGACGTTTATTTCCGTAAGCGTTGGCCCTCTATTGATATAGCACTTGTATTTTGCTACAGCAGGTTAGAAAAGGAGAGTTGCAATGTATTCGAGAGACGTCAATTCCCTTATAAGTTAAATGATTTTGCTCAGATTCGGACACTGCAGTTTCCGTGTAAATTACACTGACATGCCCTCAATGCCCATGTACCTGATTCGCTAAATAGTGACTGAACATCCATCAGGCAACTGTCCATCGTTGCTTATGAAAATGGCGCAGAAAACTGAGTTAGACCGAGTTACCTTTAGCAGAGTAGTACATCAGTTTTAATATTTTTATTTAACTTGCGGGAAATATGAAGTGCCTGGGATATGCTTAGGTTTTTCTTGATGCGAGTCGGCATCACTTTTTGCCGTTTTGCAGAGCTCTAAATTTGACGATGTGACTTAAATAGATATGAGTTGGAGTCAAATTGTAGAAATATTACCTGCAACCGCCTCATGGATAATACTGTTGACGCTAAACTCCATTTACTTCATCTGCATGTAAGTGTCTGTGGGTTGTGAGCTGCTTCGTTATTTTTACCCTGACTTTCCGACGAGTTTTAATAGTTTTTAAATTTCTTCATTTACTGTATCTACACTTTATATTGTTTCGCATATGTGCTTTTGAGGCTGCTTTCGCACTAACGGCGAAGTTTCTCTGTTAGGAAACTATTTCGAGTCGGCATCGAGTAGATGCCTATCTTTCGATATATTCCGCAACGGGCAAAGGCAAGACGTAAAACATTGCGTATGAATCTTTTTCTCAAGGGCTCAATGGAATAACCACAATTATTATCCATTCCAATTTGTAATTCTTATCTTCTTATCTCCTAATCAATTGGAGATTCATCAACCAATCACAGTCCAGTGACGAATGAAGAACGAGGCTCTTATATAGAATCGGTTTTGCTTGCTATTGGGGGACCCCCGGTAATCCGTTTTATTTAAGGAACCTCTATGTTAGTAATCCAATGACGGAAAGGTACCCCTTGGACGGTCCAATCGGCCGTGTTTGCGAGGACTTAGGCAGGTTAACAGAAGGCAGTCTGGGATATTTTTATACAGCTGTTTTGCGTCATACTTTATAAACAAATCAAATTTAAAAACGTTAGTTTTTAAAGCTATAACTCTCGAGTAGTTTGCTCCGCTGTATTAGATGTTGATACTGTTCTTTGGGGGAAAACCAGAACTTCGGAAATCATCATTCCAGCTTTGCCAGCTTTTATTAACGTTTTGGATGGTCTGTTTCCTTAATGATTTGTTTCGTTTGGAACCAGCATGCCCATTGACTAAATTTCAGCTTGGATCTGATAAATGAGTTTAAGGAGAGCGACAACGGTAAACCAACTGTAGGAAAACATTAACAAGGAACTGTGTGACAGAAAAAAAGTCTAAAATGGGAATTGAATTTTGCAGACAGAGCCAACACTGAATGAGCATAGACCGATTTGTGTAAGAACATCGTTATTGTTATATCTTTTCCTCCATTATGATTAGCGTTCGAGGTAGCGTTGTGGTTACATTTGAGAGTAGAACACGGTCTATGGTTGGGCTTGGCCAAGGCCAATTACTGGTTATGACCCCGTATTATGCTAAGGATTAAGAAATGAGGTGGGGGGCGAGTTCAGCTTAGAGTAGTGGTTTATATAAGGTTTAGTGTAAGTATTGGTTTATATTGCATTTAAATTTGTCTTTATAATCGAATATGTGTAGGAAATTTTCAGATGGTGAAAAGTCTCTGATAAAACATCCTATCGCACATTTTTATTCCGTCTTCATATGCGACACATCATAGTCAATGCCCCCGCATTCTTCATTTGATTTTTAGTAGCATTTCAGCCCTAACGCATTTGCCGTACGATTTCAGAAAACGGCACTTCAATGCATACCTAAAACACAGATTTCCCTATGCTGGTCAGGAAAGTTGATCATGCCTTCGCCCATTGTCTTGCGCTTACTTCGAACAATTTGAAACTCACATTTCAAATTGCATTTAAAATGCAGCAATTAATTCCAGTCTTACTGGTCGAATAAATGTGACCTGCAAACCTGGAAGTTGCTTATTCTTCAATGTTAGCTTTCATGCAATGGTATTATGTTCATATTCACCAAGTAAACAAAAAAGATTGAACACAAATGTCGGCATGAAAATGAGTTGGGTTAAACTTAAAGCTCAGAACTGAAAGCAAAGCACGGACTCAGTTTATTCAAGGGGAGTATGATACCTGTGCTTGCTAAACTTTGCACGAAATGACAGCTATTTTCATTTTGTAGTGGATACAAAACGAGGGGTTTATCGGTGAATAGAGGAGTGACTGCGCTGACTACTTTTGGCTTATTAGCTCTCATCAGCCAGCCATACCTACGAAAAGGAAACGGAACGTTTACAGTTAGAGGCTATGATGCATATGGTACGCGTAGACGTGAATTCAGTATAGCCAGTTATTCTTCCTTTCGCCCATCTGCATTCACCTTAACACTGTCTTGTTATTATCATTTTATGCGTGTGATAAATTCCATAAAAACCTAATTCCCTAGGCGCATATGCACATGTAAGCCATCATGGCGTCTCTTCTGGGATGGCGGGCTCCTGGTCTGCGATGGTCAAAACAATTTTTTAAACAACCGTTCAAGCGCATTATGCAGATCCCATCTCACCTAAGCGGATTTTAAAATCGAAAAACGGTTCGTCTCTGCAGTTAATTCAATTAGAAAAACTCCAGGCAGTTTTGAAATGTTCCTATTTTATAAGCGCATTGAACGTGTTCGTCAGTATTCGCAGTTTTGACCAGGTGTTTGAATACAACTTTTGCAATTTTTTATAGGCCAGCCGTATCTATTGCTCGCAAGCTCACTAACAAGCTGCTAGTTTTGCTTACCTACCAAAAAATATATTCTCTGTGTTAAATGCGTATAATCGTGGGAATTGTTCTTGCTCAAAGTTGCCCTACTTCGTTTGACACTACCATCAATTTTTTCTAAAAGCGGCACATTCAGATTCAAAGGTAAACCCTTTTCTTTAGTCAGAAATTTGAGATTTTTTGATTGGTGTTTGCCCTCTGCGCGTGCAGTTTTATCGGCATCGACTTAACAGAAACTAAACACACACCCGCTCTCTAAAAACGTACCGTTAGGATATTTCGTTATTAGTAGGCGTCAAAAATAGCTGAACGTATGATAGCATGTCAACCTCCGACCTGGCCCTTTTTAATGAAAATAAATCGCCTAAGAGGTCACTTTGCTATTAATGGAAATTTTAACTTGCAGCGTATATAGAATAAAGCAGGTTTGGGCCGTTCGATTCGTAAATGCGACTCCTTAACGGGTCACGTGATAGATGCGTTGGACCAACACGGGGGCCACATCAGGGCACGGCAGGCGTTATTTGCGTTGCCCTCCCATAAAAAATGCCGAATATGGGGGATGTGGTGGCACGCCTAGGGGCCCCCGGCTGCGCCAGCCACCTGCACCCTCTCTCGCTTCCGATATTCTTGACTCTGTCATGACACTGGGCTCAGGTGGGGGAGGAGGAGAGAGTGCGGTAGCTGCAGCGCAAGGTTACTATCACTTAAAAGTAATCCACGCGCAAGTCACCGTCACCGACATCGTCGGACTACGACGGTCGAACTGTCATATGTATTCGCAAATAGAGCTTGACCGAGCTTCGTTTGCTGTTTTTTTTCGAACATGCCGTTTAAGACTTTAGCCGTGGTAACTACCTTGGCCAATTTCAATCATGTTTGGATGTTCAGAGGTTTTTATCACTTACCGACCTCGTACTTTTCACAATGCTCTGTGGGAGTGTCCCTTCTATGCCAATGTTTGCCCCGAGGGGTAGGAAATGGACTGCCATGTCCCCGGTACGAAGAGCTTCTTCATGCAGCTCTCCGGACCTTGTTAGAGTTCAGCATCACACACGAAAAAGACAACTGTTAAGCATTAAATGTAGTCCATTTCAACCACTATTTGTCCGATGTTATCTACGTAGGAGGGCGTGAGGATGTATATTTTAAGTAATGATCGGAGTTCCAAACCTATATTAGTCTACTGCCTGTATTGCTGACTACCGATCTAACTAGCTGCGCAACCGAAACTTTAAATTAACTTTCTTGCGATGTGTACATCAATATGAGATTTTCCACCACTCTTTCTCCATCGACAATTTGTGTTCGCTTAGCCGGGATTTCTCTCTGTCTGTTTTGATCAGAATAGTTTTTTTTACTTTGATGTTCTTAAGTATACTAAAGAGGCATTTGGCTCATGAACGTTTACTTGGTCTTCGGTCAACGTGATGTCTGCACACAGTAACCTTGGATAACAGAGAGAGTCCTGCATAGATGCTCTTGATTGCCGAAAAATCATATTTTATGGCTTAGAATATATTGGCATTCCATGGGCTTCTTATTTTGTCCTCCGTGGATGAATGCAGCTGACCGTTAATATATGCTTTGGAGTACTTACTGCATTGGAGTTGTCCAGGTAAGTGCCAAGCTTTTTGATCGTCCTTTGACAGCGATATGGTAGGCTTTTATCTGAATCGGATATTTTTTCGTTGCCCCTCCCATGGGAACCAGACCTCGAAAGTGCTTAATTATATTTTTTTAAAGGTAGGTTCCGAAAAGGTTTCTTGTGGGCATTGTGCCGAAACCAGGAGACAACGGAAGTCCGAGAAGTTTATGATAGGTTTTCTTTTTACCGGTTATCTCCTTAGTCAGAACAGATAACATTAAAATGCCCATGTACTTCAGATGTTCTACGCCTACAAGGTGTGTGGTATGCATTTTCAATCACATATTCCTGGTTCGATCGGTCTTTCCTGTTTTTTTTTATTCATTTTCTACTCATCTTTCTGACAGATGCTTCCAGTTCGCCAGTCAGACTTCATGGGCCATCTTTATCGTGCATCTTATCTTCGCTGTCTTTGTGATCTGTACTTTTGCGCGGACGACCTTCATGAATCCAGGTTTCCTGCCTGCGGGTAAGCTCAACTGTCTCACTTCTTCTCAACTATCTCCCAACTAGCCACAGAACAGGAGGTGGAGTTCGACGAGGCCATGGGTTCACCACTCTATCGAGAGTTTGATGTCCGCGGAACTGTAGCCAAAGTGAAGTGGTGCAAAACGTGCCTCTTCTATCGAATACCTCGCTCCACCCACTGCTCTATTTGCAACAAGTGTGTTGAGGTGGGTGATTTGGGATTTTTAGGACGATCTTTAATATTTTTTCTTCTTGTAGTGTTTCGACCATCATTGTCCATGGGTTAACAATTGTATCGGCCGGAGGAATTATCGGTACTTTTTTACTTTCCTCCTTACGGTCTGTCTGCACATGGTGGCTGTGTTTCTCGTGACGCTGTTTTATGTGCTATGGTCTGACCAGCCACTGGATACTCACACGAACATCATTGCGTATCCTTTTGGTAGTTGAAAATCAATTTCCATCTTTTTTCAAATGCTGTCCTCATGATTTGCGTGCATATTTTTGTTCCGCATCATAATTAAACACGAGTTTAACCCACTGTGCTTTTTGCGATTTTTTTTATAAATTCTCGCAAGCCGACTGTTCGTGGATAGACTTCACAGGCTGCAGTTTTCTCTGATTTAATTTGCCATTTTCGGGCTATACAAAAATTAGCCTACTAGTGGCGCCAAGCAGTTGGGAGTTGACAATCTTACTTCGCCTGTCGGCTCCCTGGTCATTACTCATCTTATATATTTACGTATAAAATGCGATTTGTGCATTTTTTGTCACTTCTCTCGATTTCGATATGCTTTTCCCTCTGCTGAAAGTATTCTACCGAGCGGGAGTAATTTGGTTCCCCCAGCCCCCCCCAGTCTGGTTAAGACACCTGAATCCATTGTCAGGTAGTTTGTATCGTCTACGGATATCCACTTTAGTAGACATAGCTCAGTGGCGGGCTCTAGCTCACCGTTTATTAGAATATGCCAAGTTGCTTTTAGTTCCTCAGTATTTCGCATATATATGTGATTAAGAATATAGCCTGTCCATTGTTTGGGCAAAGTATTGTCAAACGTGACGCCTTAGCCAAACTAACGGTAGTCCTGTGTCGAACCATCTTCTGGTCGCTTGCCCTCTGGTCCGTGATTTCGATTGGATATTTTCAACTGGTTACTGATCTTATACCGAAGTTCCCTTAAGTTGGTGCGTCGCTATTTGGTCCGAAAAATACTTTCTACCGGTTGTCAGTTCATGTCATTTTTTCGATTGAACAACTTTGATACAAGCCATTCAGGCGGGGATGATGTGAATCATTCCTTAAACTTTGCTGCATTGCTTTCATCCGTTTTTCGCCGATTAAAGATAGCGAGGTCGAAAAGCAGAATTGCGGATGAGTTTGAGCCAGGTGAGAACGACACCTGGACGATGGAATGCCACCCAGGTCTCCACAAAGCCTATTTGAAGACTACTTATCATCATACCAAAGCCATCTTCCATGTTACCTAACATTTTTGTCAGCCGTAGATATGGAGGTGCTTGATAACGCACTGATTTTTCGACGTGAAGCATTTTGCTGCCATACTTTTTTAATTATGAAGTTGAAAGCTAACAGTAACCAAGCAAACTAAGGTCGCCGTTACCAGGTCCCCGGTACGGAGCGTCAGAATTAGCTTCATTTCAGCACTTATTGCGATAAGGCACCAAACACAGAAATTGGCATGCACACGACGCTGCGCTGAACAGGACAACTATCTAGCGACATGATAAATTAATTTTATTGACGCCTTGATATACCGTAGTAAATACTGATGTCACAATAACCTAGGAAAATTACAATTTCTCCTCATCCGCGACTCGATGAAACCGCTATGCAACGTTGATTGTTGCTTGCCCATCAATTGTCCGGTTGAGCCTCCGTACACAAGGCTTGAAAGTGTGGATTTTCATCCTTTCTGCCATTTACTCCAGTCAGCATGTTTGCCCAATGATTGCGGCTTGCAGCTTGTCCGATTGTAACCGAATTAATTTCGAGAATTCAACATCAGCGAACGTACGTTTTCGCTTATTCATCGCCAGACCTGTACAATAATATAAGGGAGGGTAGAGTAGCAGGAGTTTAATCAACCAATAAACACTAAGTGGGAGAAGGGTTGAATGTTTACATGGGTATCACCGTGGAATTAATTTCCTCTTGTGTTTTCACCTCACACTACTTGCCTTACTGTACACGCCGCTTACTTCGCGTTAATGCTAAAAATGCATATTGGCATCTTGTTCCCTTAGTTACCATACATTTTTTTCTATAAGTGTTCTCACTATTTTGGTTGTGGAGCCCCTTTTCATTTTCGACTTTTAAATAACCTCCATGCGAAGGACGTGTCCAGGAATCTGCGAAAGTTTTTTTTGGAATTGGACAAGATTTGACTAGAAGTTAGCCCATTCACGCATACCTATGCCTCATAATTTACATATATCTTGTGCCTGTGTTACGATGTACCCAGTTGCGCCAAGCCGAAGTAGCTGACCGTACACAGCACACTGCCTGACTTATGTAGGTTTTTTGCACGGGTCTCGAGGTTCCCCTCTCGTTTTGGAGTCTTTGGACGAACTCTTTCAGACTCTACCTTTGCCGCTTATTTGAACATGACTAACTTACTGACAATCTTCGGATGTTCGTCTAGTACAAGTTTGTTGTGTATAATGCCATAGAAAGCCAGAGCTAGCTCTCTATCTTAACGATTGTTCGACCGTCGATTTTGACGATGTCCACCGTATGCTCCACGGAAGAATGGTGCACGGACGGTGACTTGCGCGTGAATTAGTTTTAAGTGATAGTAGCCTTGCGCTGCAGCTACCGCACTCTCTCCTCCTCCCCCACCTGAGCCCGGTGTCAAGACAGAGTCAAGAAGACCGGAGATGGGAGAGGGTGCATGTGGCTGGCGCAGCCGGAGCGGCTTCTGGGCGTACCACCACACCTGGCTCGGATCCCACGGAGTAGGAGTGCCATAAAGGCCACATTAAGAAGGAGCCATTGCAGCCTGACTCTCAGTCCACCAGTCAGCCACTCCGCACAAAACATGCATTGGGCTGACCATGCGGTCCGAGTTATCTCGTCATTTGGCAACCTTCCAAGCCACGGCTTTTAGCGCACCGTGATAGTTTCAAGCGCGTCAGATTGTTTATAGTGAGGACAGTGCGCTGAGCCGTCGACCTCACTCTCTCCCTCACCCCCACAGTCAGACCACTGTCCGGGCCGGTCAGTTGTTTGATGCGGAAGGGGGTGACTCCAATCAAGACACAGTCAAGCGCTTCTGCTATCGTCCACAAGGTGTGAACGCCAACTTGTGCCGCGAATCATTGCCTGGTCGTAACAACCTCGTCTTGCGGCCTGTAGTCCGAGCCAAATGTTTTCTCGGAGCAAGGTGTAAAGAAGGAAGATTGGTGTGTGTAAGCTCAGTCTTCGGTTTTTGTTTGGCAGCGTATCTGAATATGCACACTCAAGTGTTCAACTCATTACTCCCGACAATGCCAGTGGCGCGCTCGTTTGAGTGTGCCATCAAACCTGGTTTAAATCGCAGTGCCATGTATTTCCTTGACTGATTCTTTAGTATGGTTCTAATGTCACTGGTTGGCCTAGTATTCATCCCCGTCCTCAGTCTCACGATTTTTCACATCACCATCATCTCGCGCGGAATGACTACAAACGAACAGGTAAGTTCGATCCTTCTGTTTCTTCTTCCTACTGCTCAAGGCCCCAAGGGATTTTTCAAGTCTTGGCAAAAATTTGCCATTAAGTGTTCCTAACACTCAGCACCCTATTGCCTTTTGCAAACCAGCTCCATCTGCAAGCCTAAAACCGCTCTATGCGTCTACCACAAGCACTAAAAAACCAGAGAGGTGTTTCCATGTTTTACTGTTTCTGCTTGGCGCAGCTGTACGGGTTAGACTTGTCACCGGCCCTCATAATATCGTACATCATGCTGCTGACTGACCTTTAATAAGCTGAAGATGGGCAACTTCTGATGTGACTTTTGCGACCACGCCTAAAATATTGTATCCGGAACAGATGACTGCAAACTCACTAAATAATATTACAGAAAACTGCAAACTTTAGGATTAAGTCTATCTCTCTTTCAATCCTCTCCTCAGTCTGTC
This sequence comes from Schistocephalus solidus, assembly GCA_017591395.1. NCBI lineage: Eukaryota > Metazoa > Platyhelminthes > Cestoda > Diphyllobothriidea > Diphyllobothriidae > Schistocephalus > Schistocephalus solidus. The sequence continues at coordinate 28,428 of WEDG01004976.1, read as the reverse complement.
CTGCGATTATGGAAATTAAAGAAAACACATAATAGCCAACTATCCCCTGGAAGCCGGGAATTTTGTTGTTTAGCCGTCTTAGGCCAATCTCCGAGTCCATTCTTGCTAGCGAGAAGACCCAAAAATGTAGAATTTTTAGAAAGGTTGCAATAACGGTGTGTTTTGATCTTAGCCAAAATGAACCTGGACTAGTCAGCGGTAACTAAATAAATAGGCAGGCCTCAATTCCTGGTTGGTTGCCGCTATGCCATCTTTTGCAGCGGTTCCGGTCACGAGTTCTACCATTTGGCCGCACATTTGTTTCCCATCCTGAATAAAGGCTACGTTGGTGAGCGTCACCTGGACGTGGTTTTGCATGTAAGTCACCTAACAATTTATTTTGTCATTTAGCCACGGCGGGCGAACTAAAGAGATCTGGCGTTCGTTTACAATCAGCGAGATTTAACTGCGCAAATTTATTAACTTCCTGTAGCCCTCAAACAAACGTTATACGTCTTCCCTCCCCTTTATAATTTCTGTATATTGTCGTGTAAATAAGACAAGTCCAGGCCGGATTTAGGATATACTCCTAAGTTTTTTAATGTCTTGCAAATTTAGCGGCTCTGCTTCTTACCCTCGGCAGCAGAAAATGTACTTCCGAATAGGCCCGCGATATTTAGTGCCAGTTTTCTGCTGTTCGTTTGCATAGCACCGGCTTCTTTGTATGGTATAAGGGGGCGCATATTTCGCTTTTGCACTGTTGAAGTGTGTATGCACACAAGTATGCATCCGCGGAAATGCGTTTGTATGCGTGCTTAGGCGCGCAGGGCGAGGCAGTTGCTCTGGCAGTGTGAAATGGCAACCGGGCTTGTCATCCCGCACCGGTATAATAACTGCGCTCTCGGCACTTCTCTCGGGCACTGCGCAGGCGTGCCAAACGCGTCGTCAGGCCACACGTTCCGCAGGGCACAACTGAAACCAACTCTGAACAAAAGCTGCTCGATGTCTGAAACGCGCTTCATTTAACTGTGTTGCCAGAAGGCTGTACAAAACCTTGAATACGGACCTGTTCATCAGTCCGTATGTCTCAACGATCCAAGAAACCCAAGGTGGGGTAGTGTCGGTGATGGAGCATCATAGTAGGGCAGGGCCTACACATAAATCTAAACTACGTCTACAAGTTTGCGTTCCATAGCAGAAGTGCGGTGTGCTCTCACAGAGAGACACAAGGGCAGTTGAAATGAGCCTCAAAATCGGCTTCCCAAAGCAATGGCGACCATCTCAGGTTTTTATATCTCGGATATATATGCGGTCATAGTAGCCGGTGACTCTTCGGTTGACAGACGGCTGCTCTCATGTTGGGTCGAACTTTCTGCCAAGTGAGCGAGACAGTGATGCAATCAATCATCAGATTAATTAGGTGTCAAACACCTTCTATAGTCTTTTGATGTCCCTGAAATAGACGTAAGGTCACTCTGAAGATCCAACTGCGAGTGGATGATGCTCCTGTCAAAACAATTCTTCTATGCCGGATGCTGGACGTGGCCCAGACTCGCAGAATAGATCCTTTGGAAGAATTCGATAAATGATGCCTGCGCACCATTTTCCAGCATCATCTCTTCGAACGTACATCTAACCAATAATGCGTAGTCGGTTAAGAACTTAATCCAACAGGCGTAGCTTCCTCGTCGATTGACGTAGCTCGTCCACGTGCTGCACCGAACTGACAAGGAAATTCACCTCGGAATGTCATTTTACGCAAACGCTATCCTGACTGGCGGGAGCGTCGGGAAAGAGGCTAAATGAAGATGAAGGTGAACATTGTTCAGACTAACGCTGGATGCATATCTGGCTCTGCGTTCATCGGACTGCAGGGTTGAATTGCCAACTGGCTCAACTCCGCTCGGTAGTCTGCCACCGACCGACTACAAGGAACAACGATACTTCATTATGCAACAAACCTGCGGCTGACTGAATCAATGATGGCGAATATTTACAAGTAAGAATGTACATAGCTTCTGCCTCGCCAATCCAATGAGCGATTCAGTTTCCTGCCAGAATTAGATGTATGCCTTATTTGTTTCTTCCACCCCGCTGAGTCTGTTTGTATAGTTTCATTTAGTTTTAGGAGGGAAACGAGCACATGCGGTACCCTAGATCAGGATGCTAACTATTTGCACGCGGCATTCCAGCCCATTTCACGTCACCTGGATTGAATCTGGTCTCTGAAACGCAGTCAGCATGGTACAAGTGAGTGCTGCCTGTGCTGTCTGACGATGGGCTTACAGCGAAACGACAGATGCGCAGTTATAGACCCACGTGTTGCCTGTCCACACTACTTCCTGTAGTTTTCCAGTGAAACGACGATGGTAAACGACAGAGTGATTCTAAAACTTTCTGCGTATCCAAGAAACGTTATTTTGTGAAGCGTCGCCAGCCTCCGCAGAACTATGCTGTAAAGAGTGCACTACCGAAGCTTTCATACTTCACCTTACCCAGCTAACTGCTACTAATGGTGCCTCCTATGGTTGCGGTTGAAAAATGCGCCCCATATAAGAAAATAATGGCCCTTAGCTTAATTATCTTTGTTGGTCTTCGTAGTAAATCAATCAGACGACCAAAAGGAGTACATCCCTTGCCACTTCCGATATCCCCCTACGCATGGCAGACATCCTTTTTTTTTCTTGCCGATTAAACCTGAGTTAATCCGTTGAAGAATCTGTGGTCGATGCACACCCATGCATCACAGACCATTTAATATGACTGATGTGCAGCCCTGGAATAAGTCATGTTGCTCCTAAAATCAGGCCAATTGAATGGACGACACTTCAGCCTGACCGCAAGTAGTCCCGATCGCAGCCGACAGATCGCAAAGTCGTGCCTCATCTGTTAGGGTTTCGAGTCTCTTGGGCCAAACCACCGAGTCCTTACCATGTGAAAAGTGACTTCTAAAATGACAGTTCCATTCTTTGCGGGTGGTTTTGTTATTCTTATCTGTCACGGGTCATTTTCGTCTAATTGCTCCTTAGGTCACTGAAAAATTTCGGACCGTTCCAAATCCCTACGCAACGACCTGCCTCCAACACTGGCTTACACTCTTTTGCTCCCCACAGTACCCCACGTAAGTTCACCATCTCACTTTCAGCCAGATTACTGGATACCAATTACACTTACCTACCTAAACGGATAGATAAACTGGCACCCTACCTTCAGGTACTTCCCCCCATTAACAGAAATTCTGTGCATTCGTTTTTGGGTGCACGTTGGGGAAAAGTGTGGTGTTTTAAGGTTTTAAATAGCGTAGTGCTTTCTGTTGGTTCGATTCAGCCTCCTGAACAAATCACAATAGATGCAAAATGGTAGAGGAATGTGTGGGATGCTCAAAAGTTAGTCTTGTCAGGGCAAAGGGACTGAACGGGTTCTGTTTTTACATATTTAAGGCTGCTTTCGATAACTCCGAATATGCTATTTAAAATATAGCTAACGGCTATGTCAGCGCTTCCGTCAAACGAGCACTTTCCAATGCCTGGTGTGGCTGTTGATGTTACGGCAGCAGAAGAGCATTGTTTTAACTTACTTCATGCAAGTGCTCACCCTGGAATGTTGAAGGATATCTGTTATACCTTTTGACATCCAGTAGAGTTTTACGGTTTCTGTCATTCAGCGCCTTTAACAGAGTAATGTCAGTGATGTGTTCATTGAGACTAGTATACGCGATAACGCCCCTCAATGCTCTATTCAGGTTTTAAATGTTCTCTCCTTCGAGAAAATGGATAATGATTAGCAGTGCAACTGGACACGCCGCTCGTTTTACCGCCTCCGTGATTTTACTGCAGACCCACAGTAATATGAGGGGTGGATCTGTAGTATTTATAAGTAACATTATAGCCCGGCAAATATTACCGCCTTTTCACGACCTGGTGGTATCCGGTCAAGGTTGAAGTGATCTCGAGCCCATAATTGGAAATAGAAATTGTTTTTAACTGTGCAACTACGGAACAGTGCAATTCAAAAATTGCCTAATGGGATAAAACTGGCTAAAAGTCGATCAGTTTGCCCGTCGCTCAGTACCAGGAGTAGGTACATCCGCGAGTACTACTAAACGAACATCTAGTCTGTCGACTAAAATTGATTGAAATTTTCCTCGGGTTTCGCCTATCTTATGTTCCACATACCTTACCTAACTATTTTTCATTAGATTTAACCAGTCACTGATACCTGCTGAAAGCACTCCAATTACTTTTAAGAGTGGTAACATGGGAAGCCTAGGAGATAGGGCCTCCCTATTGCACCACACCTGCTGGTTACCGGCGTATTCGCATGTGCCAGATAGTGAAGTTGCCTTCAGCGAAGGTAGGTAGGGACAAGGCAGTTCGCGGTGTAGAAAGAATAAGTAGTCACAGAGGCTTATACAAGTTTGTCAGCCTTGGCCCAATATGTAGCATTGTATTTGCGAGGACGCCATAAGAAAAAAAGTGTACTGCATCTCCGAGGTGGGCACTTAGCAACCATTCTCAGGAAATCGCTGTGTGTATGATGACATCTTTGTCCATTTTGAATCGTTGAAGTCCTTAGCAGTCACCGAAATTCCAGAAAATATTTATTTCCTAGATAACCAAATAATGCCTAAATCTGGAGTTGAGTCGGCAACATGCTTGTTCGAGGAAGCATACTCGGCAGGCTTTTAGATGTTCCCCCACTGACCGTATTTTGCACCGCCTGTTTTGCGGCGCTGAATATGTGAACATCTGATCTTCGAATAACTGCCACCGGCTTCCGTCTGACCATCTCCAACCCAGACTCACACTGAATAGGAAAATTGTCTGCAGATGCTAAAAGTTGGCTCTAATGGAAGCACTCCGAGGTATCTTCTAATAGATGTCGACCCACAGCAGGTGTCATTGTAAGGACTGGGTTTCTCGTACAACGATTCAACGGACTACTTGTTGCGGGACCATTCGAAATTCACGTGCTTGTGTCATGATGTTCAGCTCCGTCAGTTAGAGAAGTAGGTCTATCTCATGAAATTGTAACAGAAATTCACATGCTTTCGAGTAGATAGAAAGCACTTAGGTTGGATTGTATTATTTACTGTCATACAAAATAATGTCATGATATTGCAGTTACGCCAGTATGCTGGTTTTTATGACACTTCTGGAATCACATTAGTTTAAAAAGGCTACATAGTTGGCATGAAATTTTCGGTATCTAATGTTCCTACAGCCCCACTTGGGGTATACTTACTGAAATGGGTTGTGTAGTCATGATTACGCCGGGTGGCATTATCTTGAGTAGTTACGGACAGGGGTTTTGGAGCTTGGTTCAGACCTTTAGAAGTAGGAAGTTTTGTGACTAGGGGTATGGGGTTAGGCTTAGGCGTGTTGGGCTAGGGATTTTTGTTTACCATTGGGACCATGATACCATGTGCTTATCTCATAATATGCTTACTGAAACAATTTAAGGAGTCATAATTACATTCTCTTGAGCAGGGCTTTTAGGGTTTGGTTGGGGACTTTAGAATTAGGTAATTTTGCAAATAGGGGTATGAGGTTAGGTTTTAGGGTGTTGGGCTACGTATTGGGTTTAAGATTGGAGTTTTAGGTTTAGGGCTGCGGCTGTGAAATTTAGGATTTCGTTTCGGGCTGGAGGTAGCAGCTTTTTGTTGTAGTTAGGACTAGTAATTAGGGTTTATTTGTGGGCTTACATGTTTTGGTTAGCAGTGATGATTGGTAGTTAGGCCTATTAGTTAGTTAGCAATGTGGGTTAGTAGATTTTCCTAACCCTAAACCGAACCGCAATTTACTGTTTCCACTCCTAAACCTAACCCTATAGCTTCATTCCTAAATCTATCTAATTCTAAATTCCCGAAAATGCCTGTCCATAGCGGCCAAAGAGAATGCTGGTCGGTGTAATCATGAATACTCAAATCGTTTCAGTAAGCGTACCATAAAGTAACCACCAAGTGGGGCTGCAGAACCATTTGTCGCCACATTTTCAAATTACTTTTCGATGTTCGCATAAATCCGTACAAATATTCTTCCTTTTACTCCTTTAGTGGTAAAATTATATCTTCCAATTTTAAACCCAATGAAACGCGGTCCTTCCTTTTAAAAAGTTTGTACTTTTATGAGACTTTTTAAGGTCGTGAACGCCTGTTCGAATAACATCGCATTTTTCCGTCTATCTTCGCTTCCGTCTATACAGGTATGACAGGGATATATATACCCCGCTCCCTGAATTATCTTCATACGAATGCATTAGAAGAAGCAGTCAACGGTTATACGATTTTTTCATTTTTATTCATTAACGAACACCTTTCCTCCCCTAAAAGGCCCCTAATTCCCGTATTTCCGAATTTTTGATGTCCTCTGGCCATAGTTCGGATGGCGGTACATATTTGTATCTGACCGAAATGAACGACTTGATCCATATCCATCACACAACTCTATGAGCTATATAGAGGCATCGTAGAGGAAGGCGTTGTGTTCTTTAACTCGCAAACTATACGGCTTATAATTCGGAAACCCTATAAGGGTAAATGAAGTGGCAGTTCGGACACAAAATCATTCAAGAGATTTGAAAACTTTTTAAATCTAAGTGATACCATTTTCTGAAGATGCAATTTTGCGCATATTTTATATGAAATATATTCCGATTCTTATTAGCAACAGAATTAGATGGAAAACATGCGTAACACTTAATATGCCCTTTTTTATCTAGTAAGATTCTCACAACCTGACCTAACTGGAGTATTTTTGGATTCTGTCACATGCTAGTCACTATAACAACCCGACCAAAGTAGTCCGTTCTAGCAAAAATCACATTTCAGAATTTCAGTTTGTGTTTTTTAGATGCATCACCTATAATAAACTGTGGCGGAAATAGGCACCTAACTCAGCCATAGTGTAAAATCAGCCTGTGGTGATAGCGTCACCAGTAGACAAACCACTCAGTCGCCTTGAATGTTAGAGCGGCGAAGAGCCTATCCCTGCGACCGTTGGTTGAATTTAGCATGACCGTTGTGCGCAGTTTACGTGTAACCATTCAATATTGATTCATTGTCAACTCGTACCCTGCGAGACCTAGCAGTGTCTGCAGGTTCACAATTTTCTGAGCTTGTGACTAAGACAGCTTTATGGATGCAGAAGTCATCTTACCTTGTTTAATTTGCGATGAAAGAAATCGAGTGACTGGCTTTTCTGATGTTTTTGCCTGTCATAACTTTTTTGATTTTCTCAAAGTTAAGGCGCTCGGTAAATCAACAACCTCTAAAAATCTTAAGCTTCGTCACCGACGAACCCTCCGGCCACAATCACTACCGTGTCTGGATGTATTCCCATCACTTTAGGAATCGAAAAAATGGATTGCACTATTACTTATTCAGAACAGATCGGTATTTAGGCCGTTTCAAACATCAGCTTCACTGACATCCAATTTTTCCCCAGGCCTGATATTAGGTAAGATTGTTCCGGACACCGTTATTCGCCCCACAACACTCGGAGTAGAAATTGCGCATGAGCCCTCCTACCCAGCCATTCGATGCCAGATTGCGACCCGAAAGACTCACTGTCACGTACTGGCACCGTAGTTGTCGTACCGTCTCCCATACTCTTACAAGCAGAGGGATTATTTTGACGAGACGAAATTGTTTTTTTAGAGCACAGTAGACTAAGCATGTCAGTGCAGAGGAATGGTGCCACCTCATTAGTGGAACTGTGAACAGGGTTGACAATCGCGTGAGGTGCCAACTGCCTCAGCTCACTGTCACGCAGCTCACACCCCCTACCCCCGATTCCCGCTTAGCAAGGTGAGCGCAGGTGCGCGCACATCAACAGAATTCCGGTTCTGGAGGCGTGTGGGCGAGTCTACGCATGCTTTTTATAAATGGGAACGGGGTAAAAGCTAAAACATACGATCAATAATGTTCGTCTCGTCATACCAGTGAGTCGTGTGAATAGGGGAGGGGAGTGGCGATAAGAAACAGTTGGTTAAGCGGCAGCGAGGGTTTGGTGGATTCGTTTATGGGGGGAGGAGAGAGGAGACGGCGTGGAATGCATGTAGTTGAGCCGTCGTTGGCCCTGCTAAGCGCGGTTCTTGTAGCAGATTCTTTTGTGCGCATAAGACCGGCTTTCTCGACCGGATGGCGGTGGCTTCTGCTGCTGCTAGCAGCCGCTCGGTTGTTGACGCCCGTAGTTGCCACGCGACCATTGCCATACCTCGCGTCGACATGACGCGCCAGATTTCAGGCATGTGATGAAAAACTAAGCGTTAGTGTGTTCCCACGTATACTCCACCGCCCCCTGATGAGCGGTTCAAACTTGAGTTCCGAAACTTCATACGAGTAAATGTGATGTTCAGGCGGTCAAGACTGTTCGTATTCGAAAGTTCGTTGATAAATTTCTTCCCCTAGATAGAAAGGCAGAGGTTCACGCGACTATCAATAAGCAGGAGAAGACTGAAATTCGGCTTTCGAGAAAGCAGGTACCTAATGGTTGTCTTCGAAGTGTTGACGACCATCTGTTAACGCCGGCGTGCGTATTTGACCTGGTTGTCGCCTTTTAAATCCCTATTTACATCGCCAGCTTAGTCGGGTTATTTGCCACTGATCTGGTATATAAAAATGTCAACGTCCGAGGCCAACTTTGCGGACTATTTCTACTTGTGACAGCCCCCCCCCCCCTTCGCCTCCACAAGAAACCTCATATGGTCAGTTAAAGCATTTTCGTAATTTCGCCAGAGCCATCATCCGGTCTTCGCTCATAGTCAGCGTTTACAATTTTTCTCTCATAGTTGGATTTGAGAGTTCTTCGTTAAGTGTCTAAACAGCCAAATCGCAGCCTTTTTCTGTCTCTTTTCCGTTGGCCTTTTAAGCACTGAACTGACATTGCACCGCTAATCTTCCCGATTAAATTTACATGCAGCCACATGGACCCGATGTCAGGGAAGGAACTCCTCAAAAAGAGGAGAAAGCTGCGAAATCGCTACAAAGATCACTTCCTGTTGGACGTTGAAAACGTCGAAACATCTCGTGCTTTGACTAGCGGCAAAGGCACGGGCGTCGGTGCCGATGATCCCGCCTTTTTTGCCCTTTTGGCTACGGAGGCCGCCAGCACAGTGCGCGCGGCGAAGCTGAAGGAGACACCCGCTGCCGCGCCTGTGACCTCAGCACCCCCACCCCTCATCCCACGCACGGACTTCTCACCATTGTTTACCACGGCTGCAGATCGGCCGCGCCTTGGTGATGCCCCTCCATTTCGGCAACAGGAGCAACAGCAGCAGCGGCAGCCGGCTGAGCGACAGTTCCCCGGCGGTGGCGGTGACGAATGTGTTGTCACGAGCGCTGGAAACCATACTGACAAACAGGATGCAATTTTGGCTAATACCCACAATACACCGAAGGTACCAGATGATCTACGAGTCCCCTCACAGATTTCCATCAGCCTAACCGTCATCTTGTTCATAATAATAATACTACTACTACTAATAATAATAATAATAATAAGTTGCAGCAGCAGCATTAGCGTCAACGCACTCATAACGTTTTATCCGCCGATATAATTTCCGACCTCAAGTAGTTAGTTTCTCGATAATTTCGCGCCCGCACAAACCCAATGATAAGAGTTAGCTGCAGAAATTTACAGCTAATGCCCAGGAAATTAAAATGTTAATTATAACCCAAAATAAAGAAAAATATATTTAAGCTAATAGAGGCAGCAAATGGCACCAACAGGTGATGTCTATGTTCAAACAGTTTTTCTGGAAAACTGTTGCCATTTTTACTGAAATTTTTTCCTAGTTAACTGAATTTTCTTAACCACAATGCCCAACTATGTAATTAATTTGGCAAAATTGAAGGCAACTGTTCTGTCTAGAAAACGTTCACTCCAAAAGGTTTTTGGTTAACTGTGTTCACCTCTGTTACTTTCTAATGCTTAATTAGAAACCGGGCTTCCGAGTAGTATAACTTGGTTTTGTTTGGCCTCGGTATACCAACCCTGCAAACAGCTTGTTATGGAAGTTTGATAGGATTAACTTTCATTGAAAATTGAGGAAAAAGCGTGTCTGCTTAGATAAAAAAGAACCTGTTTGCAATGGGTTAAATGCTGAATTTTCCTAATTAAAGGCTATTTGGCGGTCGGAAGTGCCGAGATTTCAATTGTTCGTGTATGGTTAGTTTCATCGAAGTTGCCTTTAATAGTTTCAAGGAGGACCTTCTTTAACATGGCGCTCTTTAACTCATCTGCTGTAGTTATTAATCATGTTGAAGTCATCATGGACAGCCACTTTTTAGTTAATGGTTTTCTCATTCCAAACTGTCCAACCTTGCTGGGATGTAGCCTATAGCGTCTAAACCTGATCAGTATACTTCACAGACAGGGCATTATTATTTTTGATTTCCTGTCTCTGAAACAGACTTACTATATTTTGCTGAGTTATTACTGCTAGAGTTTCACAACTGATAGGTGTTCATTGGAAAGTAAACGTCCGGATTTTTTTCCGCTGCTTCCCCATTTGGCTATTCTTGTTGGCTAGCCTATGAAACCAGGCCGGTGATCATCCCTTGAATCAGAATTCGTCGTCCGTCTCTGGTTTACAAACCTTCAGGGAGTCAAATCTGCCGTATTTTCAAAAACATAATCGACGACAGAGAGCTTCCGGATCCTTATTTAGTTGCCTTGAATGCCTACTACAGGTCCTTGTTTTGTTTGTCGTGCCCTCTAAATGAGCCGCGTGGTACATGCGCTGGACCAACACAGGAGCCAAATAAGGATGCGGCAGGCGTTATTATTTGGGATAAGGTCCCATAACAAACACCAACCATGTGGGGGGAGAGGGGCGTGCCAAACATGGGCACATTTTTTTTATTCCCGTTTAGATAATTATTATGGTATAACCGGCGTCGTTTGTCCCTTCTGCCCTTTTACCGTATTCGCTGCTAGCAGCGACAGGATGCCAATATCATAATCTCGGGAACCTTCGTTGGGGGTGCCAGTAACAGCGCTGGCCGTTCTATTCCCCCGGGCCCTATTGATACGACCAGCATCAGTCTGTCCGGTTGGAGTGAGGACGCTGCCTCTCTGGGTACTCTGGACCGGCTGGTGGCCCGAGGCGTGAATGGAGGCCGCCAGGCCTGCGGCAGCGCCTCCCCGGAGACCGCCCGACACGGCGACTTCTGTGACAGCGGCGCGGGCGTAGGCAACATGAACACTGCGAATACTGGTAGAATTGCCACCCAACTGGGCGGTGAAACCCTCTCAAATGACACCGACTTACCAGCTAACTCCTACGGCGGCGCTAGAACATCCGAGGCTGAAACTGGTCGATCCTATACCTCTTCCCTCTTCACTACACTGGGTGGTGGTGGTGGCGGCGGCGGCAGTGGCGCTGGAGGCGGCGCCAGTTTGCGTGGCACGCGCGGCCTCAGTACCAGCAGGACGGGACAGATCAGCAGCAGCGGTATTGTCGGTGACGGTAGTAGTCTTAGTGGGGGCAGTGCCACCGGTCTGATTCTCCAACATCTACATTTGCCTCAACGGAACACAGAGGTGAAATAGTTACCTTTGCCGCACTCTGCAGTGCCCTCATTTCTTATGCACGCTTTTAATTTTTTGCCGAAATTCGCGACTTTTTATTGCACCGAAAAACCACTTGAGCACAAAGCTGTGCCTTATGCCCTTTCGCTTCTTGTTGCTGAGGCTAATAAGTGAAAGAGCCACGCGCTCACAAGTATGATCGAATATTGAGGTGCATGGCTAACTACCGGAAAGTGCTGGATCTTACTATGTGTGTTGTCGATGGTAGATGGGCGTATTCAGCGATCGGCTACGAGATTCACCTGTCCCGTTGCGTCTTTGGGCGAACTCTCGAGCCCCGTCAGCAGCTGCGTAGCAGATAGGGGCTTAGATAAAATGACATTACCGACAATGTGCGGCTGCTGGTGGGAGTGAGTCCCAAGGCACAACGGGAACAGTGAGTCCCGCAACTTCTCAGTGATCGCCCATCTATCATTCCTAACATTCCTGATAGAAACCGACGGTGGTTTAAAGCGTTGAACGTCTAATCAACTGGTCACTGGTTCGAGTCTCAGTTGTGGCAACAACTGAGGTTAGGTATGACTGGCTGATGATGGCTAATAAGCGAGAAATGGCCATTCCAGCCCCCTTCGCCTTCATCGATAATGTCAGTCTGTTTGTGTTGTGTTCAGTTATATTAGCCTACCCTATCTCCACATGTCTGCTAAAGTCGTTTTCAATATTCACTCTTGTACGCCTGGAGCCGACCAGATCATGACGTCGTTTACTTTGTTTTAATCTTTCACTTGCTCGATTTGCAACTACAATTTTACATTTTCTACGCATATGCTTTTTTTATAAGTGGCACCCTCTTCGTTTTGTCCCTATGCCTGTTTTTTTCTCGTCTATAGTTAAAACTTCCACTGGATTACATAAATGATCGTACGACTCGAATTGGCACCTCCATTTTGAACGCGTTGTCAGATACAGGCCGCTAAAATGGCTGCCTATCAGCTAAATAAATGGGCCTAGTCGCACGTCTCTCCTTATGCGTCCGGTATCGCTCGGCGCTCATTCATTTAATTCCAAATGCGCTTGGTATCCGTTGAGCAGACTGGAAGGCCTGTATCTCTTCACCTAAATGCTTGACTAGAGGGTTAATTTTTGGGCACCCCGAGTCCTTCAATACGACCTTAAGTCGACCCACTAAAAAATCCTATCTATTTTTCACGTCTCAGCCTTTGCTAACTGTCAAGAATGAACTCGGTAAACCCCATGTCTTCACACTCTTAAAGCAACAGTCTTTGAATTTTCAGACTATAACCTGAAAGTTGCCAAATTTCTCTTAGCGCTTTAGAAACATGCGACCAACTTAATCCGTGCCTTCTTTTTCCTGCTCTGCTTGGCCATAGTATCTAGTAAATTAACCCGTCTGATTCGTCGGCTCAGTCATGTAGTTATTTAGCTCAGGACTTCAAAAGTTCTGGTGCACGCGTGTCTGTGAGTAATTGCAATTTTTAAAAAATTAAGACTTGCGTAATCGCTGAAGGAGTACTTTTTGCAGAAGAATAAATTCTCATTTGTTTCCCGCACTCACACTTCCTTGCGTTGATGTGCCTTGCGACTGGGTGCCTGGGGCAAAAGTGCTAAATGGGACCACCGAGCAAGCAATCGGACCTTGTTTGGGACCCACCTGTACTCAAAATCATACAGAACAGTTGCCGATTCAAAGTACGACGAGCAATTTCGTGGCCTCTGCGGGGATCGGCGCGCTCTATAACCCCGGTGCGCTGGTGTGGGCGAATAGTATTTAGACTTAAATCTTGGTATTCGATGCTGAATGTGCGAAAGTTCCCCAATCCTTGTACACAACGTGGGAAGTTGCGAAATCTTCATCAGTATAACATGAATGCCTGCGACATCTCTGAAGTTCCAATCCCCGATTCAGGTTTGCGGGCAATCAAGATATCGGGGCCAACTCTCATATCACCGTCTATCGCAACGGCCCATCCAGCTGTTTAGACAGGAGCGCTGTGAAGAGCATTCTCCTACAGCGGACAAACTATGCGCTGCTTGCGTTGGAGCCACTTAGCGAGCGTTTAATTTAGCTACGTATTGAGGAGCGATTTCCCAACTCTCCCTGCCGCCTCTGTTTGCGCACGACAATCAGCGACGGACGTGCGCGATAAGAAATTCTTGGAAATGGAAGGACGAATCGAAAGACTACCTTGCTGTGGTGTACTGATCGTTACGGGGCCCCGCGATGGCGGGATTAGGCTGTGTGCCGACCTGAACGTTCACCTCACATCCGCGTCCGAAACGTTTCATACAAGACACTTTACTATCGTAAAATTACAACAATCCAGCACAGCCGAGGCTCCTAACGCAAAGAACGGCCTCTCTGCAAACGAAGTCAACGGCAGGGACAATAGCAAGTGACCAATGTTGAAGTCAAAGTTCACCAGGCTGTGCTGGGAATGTTCACGGTCTCGTGCAGTGGTGCCGCAATGACTAGATCAGCGGAAGAACCTTGCAGTTGTCTGCCTAGCCAGCCCGATCTAAGTTCCTCAGCAATGGTTCTTTCTGCCACTGCCGGAAAATGAAAGCAAGGTTAGTTAGATATGACCACAAAAATTATTAGGCTGAAGTGGTGACCTCTATAAAACAGGCCTCCGTCTTTGGTGGCACTCAAAAACTCCACCAAGTTATTGGTTACCCCTCTGCTCTGAGTGATTTTGCACGCTATGACTGTCGTCTCTGTTGCTGAAACTTCTGCCAAGGTTGAGCTTTGCTTCAATGACTTTTATCATTGTTAAGCTGTTTCAGATTGTGCGAGACTCAAATGTTATCCAACGATGCCAGATTCCGTGGTGGACATGAATTTACCGACCAGGAATTGACATTGCGGTGCATTTTGGAACACCATACTGACTACCAGCAACAGGTAGCCGTCCGCCTTTTTTTAACTTCGCAGCAATTTATCGATATCGTTCATCGTGAATCCCTGTGCGAGATAATTGAGCTAGAGGATATGCCGCGGAAAATCGCATCTATGCTCAAGGCCTACTACCGCCCCATCACTGCGCGAGCTCTGGCGCACAACAATCTCTCCCAACTATCCGATATTGGGTCTGGCGTTCAACCAGGTCGCATAACGTCGTCCCTCCTGTTCGTCTGCTCCACTGTCTGCGCGGTTTTAACAGTGTCGGTTAACATCTGCGTACCGAATGACTTACCTCAGCTATGCCGAAGATGCCTCTCTGCTAACGTCAACCTATGTATCATAACCTACAGAATGAAATTTCTATAGCAGATGGCTCATCCATAAGCACTAGTAAGGTCAAAGTGATTTAACACTCTGCTTTTGACTAGGAGATTAGATCCCTCGGGATAAATAGCTGCCGGCTGTGTTTTTGCAAAACTCAGCGTACCCGTGGTTTCGGTGCGACACCTATCGCCACAAGGATCCGCGTGTAACGGGGCATGCATTCGATTAATCTTTTCGTGTGTTTGTGATTGCCGGACTTTGCACCTGGAAGATGACCAAGAACCGGAGATGTCAACCCTGTTGGTCTGAAATGAGACATGCCGCACTCGATGTGATAAAATCGAAACTTATCTTAGCCTGTGTTAAAGATTTGACTGCACAGTTTTCGCTTATGCTCTCCGTCGTCTAACCCACGAGTTTAGGATTTCTGCCCCTAAGTTGGTATTTTCGTCTAACAGCTGACAGTTAAGGGAAGATAGCTTAGAAACCTGGCTCAACGCAGTTCATCAAGGCATATAGGTTGTTCAAGGACCCAAGGTGTTCGCTGAACAGCTGTAGAAGAGAGTAGATTTAGCTCTTCAGGTCCCCGGCCACATAACATATCGCATGAAAAGGTACAATCCGCAGCATTCTCGAGGTCAGCTAGATCAGCCAGGATCACCTTGTTACCTAGTTCACCTGGCTTTTCCGTGCACATATTGCAAAGAACTTTCGGCTAGAGAAGTCTCACTTAGTTGTTGGCACCGCCTTGCCGCATATTGCTGTCAGTAGCAAGTTTCTGCGTGGCATATACAATGACTGGAATAGTACGTAACACAGGGATTTTGACTAGACTTTCTCCACGTTTGATTTCGAGCTTTTGACTATCCTTGTGTACCATTGCTCGTGACCCTTTCCATCTGCTACGCAAGACTAACAACTGACTGAATTTACGAGCTCTACGATAACATCTGTCTATTTATCGACCTAACTTAACCTGTTTGCTGAACCAGCTTAGGGCAAAAGCACGCGAAATGTGCACGTGAGAGCGTAGTGCGTGCACTCAACTCGTGTGCCTGAAACATGCGACACGGGATATACAACCCTCCTGTCGGCATTGTACACGGTAAAAATTGCAATTTACACATAATTTCATCAATTGTATGCTTTAAGTTCTCCAAAGAAGGCAGTAAACCGTTCAATTCGGGCCTTTATTTATCTGATATTGATCTTTCGCATAGTCGGAGTCCTACTGCAACCTCTACGAGGGAAGCATTGGCGTTTCCAGCCTGGTAGAAATGAATGGCATTGGGAGCACCGGCGCTACTGGAGGCCTTACAGATGGCGATTCGGGTTGCTTTCAAAACGGGGATATGTCCCTCTCGGGCGGCACCAATCTGACGGGCAGTCATATTGACTGGAGGTCGCACCCGGTAGATGGTATCTTGGACAAACGCAGCAAGGCGGGTTCCGACGGAGAGGCGGAAGATGTTCCCTCGTCGACAGCGGTCGTGGTGGCATCACCGCATGCACTCCCCGGTACGTCAACCGGAGTCCGCGTGAGTTTTGTCCAACCCGATAGACAAGTGCCGCTGGCGAGTCGCCATCTCCTATTTGAACCGTCCTCCGCTCTTCAGATGTTGCCTCCGCCTTCTCTTGAGCAGGACCTTACCCAGAGGCCTAACAGTTTAGCGAGTCACGGTAACTCATCCCTCTTGTATCCTGGTCTTTTTGCAGCTTAATCTATCTATCGGTTGTGTATCTCCAATTTTTAGGGTTTAGAGTGCCCAAACATGTAGGGCCAAACTGCTTTTCAGAAATCGGCACCAGAAAGTACTTGTTAAACTATTGACCCACGTTTTCAGGACTTTGCTGCACATGTTCTCCTGTATTTTTTGAGTATGGCACGCATTTTTATTTCACCCCCTGCCACCTACGCTCTTTGCAGCCTCTTTATGCGATATGCCGACCTAGACTGCTCACAAGTCCGACATATCGGCATCGCATAGTTTCCCTGGCTCTCGACTCATATGAAAAAGGCTTTGTTTTTACTTGTCTGTTGATAAGTGACTAGTGGGGTTGTAGAAGGTCAAACATACTGTTTCATGCCGGTCAAGGGGTAGAACCAGGGTAATTTGCAATTTTCGGTGAATTACAGAACCACCTTCCATGATCATTCACGTACTTGTTTTGCGTTTATTGATTGTGTGGCGTTGAAAACACTACGAACATTCCTCTGTCTTACCTCTTCCCGCTCTGTTGCCGCGCTTTAGTCTTCGTTTGTGTGCAATTTGCTGACTTAACCAACAGCTTTCGCTTGTCTACTTACTCTGTTATTTTTCTTTTTTTTGGTAAATCGAGCAATGCCTCCTTATGTGGGAGTTCACCACATTTGTCTCTTATTTTCCCGGTAGTTTTTTCACACCAATTTAAGCCATTTCGTTTTTGACTGTGACCTCAATAATGCGACTCAGTTTATACTGATGTGGTAGACCGTGAAGGCCTCTGGTATGCTTCTTAACCTGTGAGCTTTATTTAGTTCTCTATTAACTCACTTAAAGAAGAGTTCGGACGTTTCCTAGAGAAGCCAAACATTCCAACATTGAATTATGCGATGGATGCTGTTTTGTCCAGAGTATTCCCCTACGAAGACGTTGAGGTAAGGCAAGACCTTGTATATCTGCCTTTGAGGATGCAGAAGACAAAAAAACTACTTGGGATTTCGGTTAGGGCAGCATCCTCGACTTTGACTGTATAGTCGTCTTCTACAGATGTTGGCCTTCAGCTGAACTCTGAAACTGATCCACAGCTTTACACCCCAAGAAGTCTGTCTTCTGTGATGCCTGGAGGCTCGCAATGACCGACTGCTTTGCATGCCTCAGTGGCACGAAAATATTAGCAGTCACACACAATTTGAGCTCAGTGGGTTATATTCCGCTCTAAAAATGTCTGTGGTCTAGCCGTGATGTTCAGAAGACGTCGGAATTGCTGCATGTGGAGTATGTCGTATATTCACAAGAAGCAGTAATAAACGGCCAGATACCTTCGCTCCTCGAGTAGACATTGTGCGGTCTTCAAAAATCTCATAGATATCAATTTTTAAACCGAAAGATCTCTCTTCCTCGAGTACAAAACTTAATTTCTGCTATTACACCCACGCAAACCTTAATGAATACGCGATTTGCTACCAACTAAGTGCAGCAGAGAATATTTTTGTAGGCGTTTTCTGTAAACTTTACTTTAATTCAATGGGGACATAGAAAGTCACCAAAAATGCATGCCACTTAATAGTCTTGTTTTGCCAAGTACAATTTTTGCAAGTGGCTGAAGAAAGTACATTCAAAAGCCCGAATCCTGGTGTGTTTGCTTTATCTTGAGATTATGGTACACAGTTATTAATATTACATGCCAACTTAAGCAATTCTTCCTTATTGAAAACGCTTAACCTTTCCTGGAAACTTTTTTTCAGCTTTCGTACTGAGTATCGTTCCATATATCCCGACATCCGATATCAAGAGTCCGTTGGCCGCTTCAAAACATTAATCTTAGAATAATTTTCGGATTTTTCACGAGGTGATTTTGGAGTTCCAACGAGTGGGGGCAATCTTAATAGACACAGGCATATCGTAATAAGTCTGTAAAATGTCGAGTTTTTATGTTATTTTTATGGCTTAGAACTCCCTAAACTGCACTTTCTCGAGAGTTCCCACGCTTATCTTCTGTACAGGAGCGTTATAAACAGCGTCGACTTGAGTTTTCATTATGGGTCAGTCATAGGTTACCGAACAGTTTTCACTCATGAATGTTTAGCATGGTGTAAAAGATTTTACTCTTATCATGCCCAGCAGGCAATTTTTAAAATACCGCCTCTTATGTACAGCCAGCGTGTAAAGCCACCTTACTGGTGCCTCCAGATAACGCGATTTTCTACATGAAACCTAGACCGTACTCGTAGTTTCGTGTTCAAAATGCCTTGTCCGCTTTCTTGTATGTACAGTTGTTTTTAACCATGCTCATATTGATGCCTAATCTTTTCACAGTGACCTGTTTTTTAAACCTGTATGGTTATCCTAATTCCATCTACTACAGGGTTTAGGCTTCCTATCTTTGATTGGCTTGAGCGTACCAGTTATTCTTCGGCTTATATGATTTGATTCTCAGCCGGCTTTCCATTTCCGTGCGCCTTGTGGCTACCATAAATCGTCGTGCGTGTTCTGGTTACGTCAAAAAGTACGCTGCAAGTGTTTAGCATCCTTCACAGCACTTCAATGATCGTGTCTCTGTCCATTTTTGGGCACGCCTTCAGCTTTCAGAAAACTCCTGTCGGGACATGCTAGGGTGCTGTAATTACGTATATGTGTACATGTGTGCTGCTTGCCATGCTCACCTATGTCAAACCTTGATGGAGTCTAGGCATACGCACGTGACCTGTGCGATGAAATTTCCAACAAGCCGCTGTGTGCATTCTCATACTCTGACGAATTCACGTAGCACATCACCAGTATGCACTGGAAGGGTAAAAGGAAATCAATCTTTTGGCTCTCCCCTACCTTTACAACAGTAACTTGTTTTGAACTATCACGCTACCGAAAGTCGCTAATGGAAGTTTGAAAAACAGTAGGGTGACTCGAGTTTTCGGACCGTGGGCAAACTCACAATAGTTCCAACCGTTGCTATTGTTCCCAAATTCAATCTTTTTGACTTTTGGCGCAGTGGGTAGAGCGTTGAACTTCTAACCAACAGGTCGCGAGCTTAAGCCTCTGGCACCGCAGCGCCTGGGTTTGTGTATGGTTGGCTAATGGCCATTCCAGTCTCCTTGTCTTTGTCGGTCATGTTATTCTGACTTAATTTTGTCATTCGGTCATTGTATCATTGAGAAAGGCGAATGACGTTGATGCTGCGGAAGTCTCCTTTGCTATATTTTAAGCCGTTTCTCACGTCTTGTTGGTGTAGTGGTGATCCTCATCAGAGTCGACGGGTACAGTATCGTTTTTGTAAAGGACACAGTGTCACCATTTATGTGCAAAACTCTTATTGTTTATACTTACAATAGACTTGCTGTCTCATACAATGTTAGCCGAAATTCGGAAATGCGTTTTCGATTCGAAAAGATTTCCTATGTTGGGTTTTCATATTGATTACAGTGCAGCACACTCCGAGGGTATTTCATTCACGGTAGGATGCCGGATTTTGAACAAGCTCCTTTCCGACCACCTGCTAAAACTACACTCTGTTAAAATGACCGCGTAAATGTAACGTTTTTTTCTCGTTGATTTCTGATGTCCTTAAAACTTCAAATATATATTATAGAAAACAGGCTCAAAATACAATTTCTCATACTGATTTGGTAGCAAATTACGTCTTCTCCTAATTTTATACTTGACGAAAGGTTAGCTTTCGGTTTTAAATAAACTTTTACAATTCCTGAACCAGTTTGAGCCAACCGCCGTTATAATTTTATTCAGAGTTTTCTCATACTAAAGACGGTATACATTCCGTCTAAGAAATATCCAATTTCTCAACACTGTTCAGAATACGTTTTGTAGCACTCATAAAATGTGTAATGTGCGAGAACCATGTTTTATACTCTACAAGCAGCATTAATAAATGTATAAATCAGATGGTAGATGAATAGATATTTCACGGTCTTAAAAATCTCATAATTAGAAACATTTTAAAACCGAAAAGTACCCTACAGTAGATTCCCTATCTCATGAAATTTCAACCAAAATTCTGAAATGTGTTTTTGATTCAAACAAATTACTAATTCGGATTTTTCATATTGATTAGCGTACAGTCTAATTTCAGTCACCGTAGGATGCCGGCTTTTGAACGAGCTACTTTTTGCCTGCCTGCAAAAAGTATACTTTAAAAACTGGCTACTTAAGTAGTATACTTTTTCTCATCAATTTTTGATGCTCTTATTAATTCAGATATATTTTATAAAAAATACGAACAAAAATAATCTTTCTTTCACTCATTTAGTAGTAAATTACGTCTTCTCAAAATTTTATACTTAAAGAAAAAGTATCTACCGTTTATTCAAAGTTTCTAAATTTGAATAATTTTCCACCCTACCGGCCGTTATGCTTGAATTAACGGTTTCAAAACTGCATTCTGTGTGAGGTAAAATCATAACTATCACTACGGTATTAAGAAGAGTTCACACAGTTCACATAAAATATTGTAATGGATTTGGATCATGTTATATACATTGTAGGCACATTAATAAGTTTACGCATACGATGTATTAGGCACGAACATTTCAAAGTCTTTAAAAATTTTATAATTAGGAACTTTTTAAAACAAAAAGATACTCTTTTTCAATTAAATATTTTAAGAAGACGTAATATGCTATCAAACGAATACAAAATATGATATTTTTGTGCGTTTTTTCTGTAAAATATATTCGAGTTAACAAAAGCACAAAAATCAGTGTAAAATTGCGTACTACTTAAGTAGCCATTTTCTACACAGTATTCTTTTTGCGGGCAGTCATTAAGAAAATCGCCCAGAAGCTGGCATCCTACCGTGTTTGGAATACCTTAGCATTAGGCTGCACAATAATTAATACGACAACCTTAATTAAGTAATTTATATGAATCGAAATCACATTTCAGAATTTTGGTTGACGTTTCGTTAGGTACGGAACCTGCACTATAATTAATCTTCTAACCCCACCTGCTTAATCTTTACGAATCCTAAACTCATTTCATGGGGTAGCAAATCTACTGTACCATGGACGCCTTATGTTGAGATATTTTGCTTGGCTTTTGCGTGTTGGCGGTTTTGTTGTGTAAGAGTCAGTTCGCCCTAAGCTTGTGCCTAGGAAGACCCGCTGATTCGAAATCGGTAATGCCTTTGAAACCGAAGTATGTGCCGTTTAGTTTTTGTCTTTTGTATAGCATGTCTTACTGTCGCTACAGGCAAAAATTCGAGTTCCGTGAGGCAGTTGGGAAGGCAGAGACACAATCAGCGTAACAAGAGTTTTATTCGCCTGAAGTTTCTGATTCACGCTCAAATCCATCCTCGCAGACTGTATCAGTGAAAGGTGACGTTTTTACAAGTACTGATGTCGTTATTGGATGGAGTTTCTTTGCCACTGCGGCTTCCGCATTTGTCGCAGGTGGTTAAACTTTGCGCCATAATGACTTTAGTGCGTACAGCCGAGTCATTAATTGCCCTAATTTTGTCACCCATGCTAGCTGTTGGTGTGATAAAAGTTCGGCCATTTAGCTCACCCACAGCGGCACTTGGACCATTGCTCGACCGCGTGCCTCCATGTGGCTTATTACTCTGCCTAGACAAGGTCTCAGCACAAATTTGCTTGAGGGGCAGGAGGGACGGTCATTGCGTTTGCTAATAGACCGTGAGCACGAGAACCATGACTCGAGCATTTCGTGACTCTCATTGGTCACTCCTTGCAAGGATTTCGTCCTTTTCGAACTTAAATGCATGACCGGGTCGCATTGCATGAGCCTTTACTTGGACGTCGGTGTCGTACCTCCTCGGCCGCCCGCGTCATGCATGGTCTTCTCGTTTCACCGACATAGTTGTTTTACCCACTGCCACAGCACTTGTGAAAACTTTGCCGTTATCTGACGCAGTCTCCAATGATGGATTGCAATATAGATTGGAAACATTGAACACATAATAACCCGTTTTTTAATGACCATAACTCCTTCCCAACCCCTCTGACTGGTGGTTATGCGTTTTTAGCATTCACCGTTTAATTAACTCTACAATGTGTTCATCGTTTTTAAATCGGCCTGTTCCAGCTTACTCCGCCTATAACGCTTGTTTGTTCTAATTCTATCTGAACGTTTACATTTCTTGAAGCTTTGTTTCCGTGCCTTCGTCCGTTCTGCAACTATCAAGCATTTTTTTCATTTGCGCCTTCTCTTGTGGGTTTATGCCCATCTTACTATTATTCTATACTAACAAGCAAGAATGCACTCTACTGGTCTGATTTAAAACCCGCCTTTTATTCGAAACATGAGCCCTCATTTCATCTATGCTGGCGTTTCTGTTGTCTCCAGTGATGCCTTCCATGGCGCTCGATTCTGTTACCAGCGAAACCGATCATCGCTTCAGCGAGCTCTTCATGCCCCGTGCTATCGCCCCCTGTGCCTCGCTGGAGTCCCTTTATACCTCCACTTCAATCTCCTCGACTACAGCAGCTACTATGCCCAGTCCTCTTGAGACGGGCGTCCCTGCCCCCCTCTCCTCAACTGTCCCCGCGCCAACTTCAACTTCCGTCACCGCAAGTGGTAGCACATCGGCCTCCACCGGTCTTGTTTTTATGAACGGCAGGCTTGGCGCTGACCCGTTGGGGGCTCAACTACACTACCGCTTCCCATTCGGCAAATCTGCTCAAAGATAAACCACCACCAGCATCACTGCTGTTGGCGTTAGTACCACTGTCTAAATTGGCTTTGAACCTTCTTGTACATCGCATGGCTCTTTCCTCTCTGTTGGGTCATTATTGATGTTAATCGCTCCCACTCTACCTTATTGCATCGAGATAGCGGATGAAATTTCCTTTCATTGCAACTGCAGGCGCGTGTATTTAAAAACAAATGTATCACTAAGCACTATCAGGGTTGCCAACCGTTGTCTTGCACAGTATCCACTGAAAATTTTCCGTTTCTCTCTCCTTACCTTTCTCTCGATGACGCCTACGCTTTCACCTTTCTACGTCTCCTCTGTTCTACCCTTCTCCACTCAAATGTGTTTGTGTGTGTTTTAATGTCGTTCTTGTGCTGTTCGTTCTGCGATTTCACCGTACCTCCGAACGTCTTCTTCGGCTGGGAGACGGCAGCTATGGGCAAATGATGGGCTGTGTGATTTTTGTTCAAGTTTACGCTCCCCTTGTATAAATATATGTTTTCACCTATACGTACGAACTTGCCTTTCGCTGGTTGAACCAGAACACACGCATACATTACCTCCAATCAGGCATTTCCAATTCCGTTTTGTTAACTATACTGCCTCTTATCCCATCCCTTGCCCCCGTGTTCCCTCCGTCCTGTGCTATTTTTGCCTATGCCTATCTGTAATCTGTCTTTGATTGCACAGGGGAAAAATAGATTTTACCTTCTGGCCTTTTTATTTTCTGGGATTGTTGGGCGCTCAGGGTCATTCCTTTTCAGACTGTTGGTCCTATGGGGGCTGCGAGCCAGCTTGGGTAGTGGTGCTTCAGGCAGGCTCAGTTGTTACAGAAATATTGTCTGGCGTTGCCACTTGAGCTTCGTAAAGATTGGGACTCATTGAACAACGACCGCAAAGGTCCCATCACACCTGCCAGGGAAACATTTTTTCCTATCGGGATTACGACCACTTGAATCGTCCGACGTACACAGTTAGGTCCATAAATATTTGGGTATTAACAAAGTTATTTGTCTTTTTGCTACTGGTGGAGACAGATGCCTTCACGATAGTTGACCGGATCAGTTGCACCGTCCACAAGGTAAGCATACCTGTGCAACCTTCAACAACCGAAGGGAGATTTCATCTGATTAACTGTGCATTGTTTGCCAAGAGATTTAAACAAGTGTTAAGCCTTAAAAACAGAAAGACTAGATTAGAAGTTGTTGAAAAAATACCTTTTAAGTCTTTTGACGTATTGTGACCAGACAAAACAGAAAGAATTCAAAGTGTTGCCCATTTCAGAAAGGTGATAGAAGAGTTGGTGGAAAGGAAAAATTTGCTCGTGATACCAGACATATTACCTTTTTTGTGAAGTTCGTTGGTAGTATTTTTTAGGTATTGGCATTTGTGCCTAACAAGGTAGTCGGTTCCCCTGTCTGTATTGTTGATATGACTGGTTGACGAAAGTGCCAGCATGAATTGTGAAAGGCCACTCTATTTTCTAATATTTGGCATACTGTAGAGGTGGCCAAGTGCCCTTTGAGTCGAATACTACTATCATCCTGCTCCAAATTCATTTGAGCATGCGTTTCACTTACTGAGTCCAGAACGCCCCCAAGAATCACCGGGAACTAATGAAACCTCTAAGGGCTACACACATGACTCCCCTCAAACCAGGATATGGGGATAGGAACGCCTCGCTCAAGTAATAAAGCTGTCCATGCACATAATCCCACGAGGGGTAAGTATTCCCATGTCCTTACCCTACCATTAGCCGTATCATAAACCGAGCCCATAACCCTGGAGGCAGCTCTAACCTAACCTTAATTTCCGTGGAATTTGCCGCAAAGGCGCCTTATTGCGGGCGATTCGGCTCCCATCTACCAATAAATCATTCTTTCCGATACCTGCGTAGCCTTTCTATTGAAGGTGATGACCATGGGTTTTAGACGTCAGGCATTCGTTATCTGCAAGAGAATTTCAAACAAATTTTAAGGCCAATCACAGGTTTTTTACTACTGTTTTTCCATTTACACTCGGCTCCTTTAGATAGTGGAACCATATATATATATGAGTGCCTTAATTCCTACACCGTTCTTTTGATTTCGGTTCGAATATCTTCGAATTAGGGGTGAATCTATGCACTTTTAGCGTGCTTTCATGGTTTAGCTGCATAATCATTACGCTGTGATAGGCTATTAAAAATTATTGTTATTTAGCCTCGAAATATTTGTGTACTCAAATGTGGTCTGTTAATTGTACTGTGAGCTCAACGACAAACCCAAGGGATACTGGAATGGCCGATTTGGGCTTTTTAATCGAAATCAGCCAACCATACCCCAGGCTCAACCCGGCGACCTGTTGGCTAGAAGTCCAACGCCCTAACCATTGAGCCATGGGCTCTTGGTTATGTAGATTTCCATCGGAAATACTAACGCCTTTGTAATCTCGAGATCCATTTGACCTTACCTCCAGACGAAGTGAAGTAATTTAACCGATAAACGGACGTGAAATAAATACAGATGCACAATCCCGGCAAAGACAAGGGAGACTAGAGTTGCAATTTCTGGCTCATTAGCCGTCCTCAGCCAGTCATACCCAACCACAGGCGGTGCCCCACCCGAGGCTCGAACACGCGACCCGTTGATCAGATGTCCAACGCTCTATCCATTGAACCAAGAGCTCGCTTTCTCGCCGGTTTAGCTCGGGAATATTGACATTCGTTGACGAACGCTCAGTGATCGTTACTGGAACTCAATCGTCCCGCACTGCCTTGGGGCTAACTTTTGAGCCCCACGAGCAGCCGCACAGTGGCTGTTCGTTTTATACCAAACGCATGACGTGAAATAATTGGACAAACTCGTGGCGGACGAATCAGTTCGCGTTTTGTTGCCGCGTCACTACCCTGTCGTGGAATGTGGTATGCCGGATCTTCAACACCCTTACATACTACTCTTTGCTATATGAGAGTCGTCTGCTCCGTGGTTGATTTTACATCCTCTTTTGATCATATGGTCAGTTATTAAATCACGGGAATTTCGGAAATTAACGGATAAGACAAAAAGCTACTCGCAATATCTAGAAATTTCTCTCTGATTTTTCCACCAATTAACTCTGCCGCCGCCGTCGAAAACCATTAGACCGGCAATATCTGCAAAGAAGGACTACCAAAAAATACAAGGGAAATTAAAGTTGTCATTTCTGAGTTATAAGCCGTCATCAGTGGGCAGTCCGGACGTGTATGTCCCGTAACGCGATCCGTTAGCGCCAATTTTTATAGTTAATGCACTTAATCGCAATTGACAGGGCAACGAGCCGCTGGCTGTCGTTAGAGCGTTGAACTTCTAACCAACAGAACGCAGATTCAAGCCTTCAGGGTTGCAAGCCTGGCGTTCATTATGACTGATTGATTACGGCTAACAAACCAAAAATCACCATTATAGTCTATATTACTAGTTCCTGCGTGAGTGCCTAAGGGGCACCATTATGAACCCCATAAGCCCAACGGGATGTTTAGACCCTGTAACACGATCGGTGAGCGCCCCTTAACATAACATTACCACACGACCGGTGGACATGAAAGCTTGATCTATTACCAATAAAGTTTCTGATTGAAATTTAGGACTAGAGGACTGGTTTTGGATCAGAAAAACTACCGGAGGGTTCCTCGTATAAGGTAGCTCCGCAAAGAATCGGCGCAGTTAACTGGATATTTTCAACTTATTATGCGGAAGCCATGAAGTAAATAACTCTAAAAACGAACTTCTAGAAATGGAAGTACTGGATCGCCTAAATTCCTTTATAACTAATTGCTGTGCGACTGCCTACGGATTGTCCCAGCGAGCCTCAATGCACAACAGGACCAGTAGGTCTCATAATGCGATCGTGAATGTCACATTTACCTGTCGTTTGTCCTTGCATGGTTTTCCTTACCTCCAGAGCAACTTCTGCCTCGTAAGTTCTGTCTATTCTCCGATCATCACAGGAACGTGTCGTATCAAATCGTAAATTTCGTAATTTGAGTGATCCGAACTACAGCCTCACCCAGATTAAGAACAAGTAACTGGAGAAGCAAATGTTTTTTTACATAAAAGACTAAATTCGTATCAAAAAGGAACTATTCAATATGAGAGTCATTGGTAACCATTTCTTCTTCGACTCTCGGTCTGAACTCGGCGCAGGTTTTCCTGATGTACTATGGTGACATGTTGTTCCACTCCGTAGCAATGGAGACCTTCAGGGCCTCAGCGCCGTTTTACGTGTTGTTGTGGGCCTTCCCGACGACATATGGCCAAATGCTGCAGTCGATGCGATTTAAATCCGGCGAGGATTGTGGCCACATATCTTTGGGACAAAATAAGGCATGTCGTATCAAGACGCTTCTGTGTACTTCGTGACGTATGTGGAGGCGGATCGTCTTGTGGGAAGACCATCTTGTCTGGAGTTTAGTTGGAATCTATCCAAGGCTTGAATTGCTTCTGAGGAACATCCAGGAACATGTCTGTGTTCACTTTGATCCTGGCTTTGATCAACACAGCAGGCATTACTTTGCCTTCTGAGGCAACCAAGCCAAAGACTATCATCGACGCAGGATTTCTGGCCTGAAACTTGTACTTGACATTTTCAGATACCTCGCTGACCTTCAGGGGGCTTATGTAGTGATCTGTTCGACTGTTGGACACCAAAACGACCGTGAAAAGTTTTTCGTCGGAATAGAGCACCGCGTGTGGTCATTTCTTAAGGAAGCTTAGGATTTTCTTACTTCTTACCAGCCTCTTCGTTTCCACAGCCTCAGTAACGAGCCCATGAATTAACATTTGGATTCTTTTTCTTGACATTCCTGACTGTGTTCTCCGACATCTAATGCTCTAAAACCATCTTCCTCCTGCTCCTGACTTGATTGCAATGAATACAATCCCGGACAGCCCTTATACTACGAAGGGTTAACTTTTTTGTTTTCCCGTTGATGCTGCCTTATTTACTATAACGGTCGATAATTGTATAAACTATTGACCTGGCCATTTCCAACTTGACAGCGATGTCCGGGGTGTAAAACTAATTTGCGCACAAAATACCGTCCCTGCACCACCTTCTGCGTGGCATACGGTGGACATAGTCAGACTTCGACGGTCGAACTAACGTAGCCTTTGTCCTCCTTTTCCCCTTTCCCTCCTTCGCCCTTCTCATGCCCTGCAGGCAAGGAAGTAACCAAGATATTACTTCTCCCGATTTAAGTTCCCCTAATAGCATGCGGATATTGCATGCATATACGTAAATCTCGACATTCCAAGATAGGAAATAGCCTCTGCTCATTGGTTA